>JAVQJS010122593.1:0-16214 GCA_036024795.1 Galaxias rostratus | reverse complement strand
TAATCCAAAATAAAATTGGACAGATAGATACACTTGTTTCAAAACAGTTTCAGGCATGGATTGCTTCAACTGAATCAACGGTGTGTTTGTGTAGAGGTGTTTTCTGTTAAAAATGTCCAGGCTAATCAGGCTTGACAAGGGATTACCTATTGCCTCCTGCAGATTAACCCACAGGCTCCAACAATCATTCAAAAAGACCCAGGGAAGCCTCTGGTCCACCCACTGGGCAGTATCTAGATTAGTACGCAAGAGCAAAGAGTTCAAGAGCAATAGGGAACCTTGGAACATGTCTGTCTTAAAAACAGCGGCTGGAGCTGAATGCAAACATCACCACATACAATATTTGGAATGTTGTCCAACTGTATTGAAAGTATGTCAAGTATAAAAATATTCCTAAAATAAAAAAGGAAGATCTATTATAGACAACAAATAATTTTTTATACATGGACAGGAAACATTTGTAGTCATTACAAACTTGGTTTAACAACTGAAAAGTTAACAGCCGACTCCATGAGTGATCCAATTCCTTTAATTGAGGGGAAAAATTTCTCAATCTGTTACTGGACCTGATTACTGTAAAGCTCCCAAACTGCAGACAGTGCTGATGTAAAACAAAGTCCTGTATTAAGGCCTTTAACTGCAGCAAGTATGTAAAAAAACAGCTTTATCAAATACACATAATCACATCTTACAAACGATACAAATCACTGTCAGTGGTTATTATGGTGAAAGAGTTAACACAAGCAAATGGATACATACATGATTGCTTCCCAGAGCTTAATGGAGAAACATGCTGATCGGGAGGGCTGATTTCAAAAAGCTTCCATATAGGAGTACATCATTTTGATTAGGCACACAAATGAAATGTCTAGCCTGCGCGACGTGGACACAGGAGTTGGATCTCGTCGAAAGGATCACCACAAAAACAATTGATAGGGGGAAAGACGAGGCAGGGCGCACCAACGACCGATACCCCTCGCTGTCTCTCTCTCCCTTACAGACCATACAGGGAGAAGGGCCAAGAGAGGGTTACCCTGGGCAAAGAGGAGGCAGCAATTAGGAAACCCTCATCTCTACCAGGCGTTCTGGGCCAGACTGTAACCTACCCTAGAGGCAGAGTCGACCAGGGAGCCAGGGTTTGTGGAGGGCAAAGTGTGCCCCCACCCCCCCAGCCCTTGGTACTATCTTATTGCACAAGTCCAAACAGTCTTCATAGGCATCGTGAGAACTTGACTCTTGACCCCCTTGATCTAAACATCACTCAGACCACCAAACAAACGATATATGCAGCACCGCTCTTTGGGGAACGAAATCATCAAGACAAAACTGGTAAGTCTATCAATGTGATGTATAGAGAAAGAGGTAAAGCCGAACGTCTCCAAGCAAACATTCCGGTAAACTATTCAGTCAGGTCTGTTACAGAATAATGCCATACACAACACTTCTACCCTATATATATATATATATATATTAAAAAAAAGAACAAAACAAACAAAGCTACAAAAATAACTCTGTGAATACTAGACATGATAAAACGAAAACAAAACAAAAATCCAAAAGACCTGTGGGTCAACAAAGTCACAAAACACAGTTTGCCTTGGAATTTCAGAAACGCAGGTGTGGAAGCAACGCAAGGGCATAAAGATAACCCTGGTATGTAGGTGTTGACATTTTCAAAACACATTCAATAACTTATACTTTGTGGAATACGAGTAACGTGACTGCGTCTCCACTGACACCCCCTGCAGGGGACTAAGACATCGGTGGAGGTTAGCCCAAAGTCCTTCCGGCGGACAGAGATTAGAACTCGTCGTGCCGTGCCAGCGCCTCGCCAAAGTCCGTGGCCTGGCTGCCCACAAACAGGTCGTACTTCTCCACTATCTCCTCCTTGGTCAGGCGTCCGTCCTAGCAGAGAGAAATGTGTCAGTGCCAAAGTCTTGCTTACAAAGCACAGAGGACCAGCAGATCCACTACCAAAGTACCTTCTAAAGTTGTCAACGGTAAGGAGCTCCACACACCTTGTCAGTGTCCGATTCATAGACCAGATGCTTGGCCTCAGCATCGGCGTGGTCATAGTCCGACGGCAGGATCCAGTCTCTAGTCTCGTCCTTGTCCATGCGGCCATCTTTGTTCTTGTCTCGGAACTCGGTGAACTGCTCCCTCTCCGTCCTCACCCACTCGGGCTCGGAGGGATCGCCCTCCTGGTTGTACATGTCGCCTACAGGGGATGGACGTGAGAGGAGAGTTGGGAGGAGAACAGGACCACAGCAAAGAGACGGAGCGTAGGAAGACATAGAAAGAGAGCATGGCAAGCTATACATTGTAAGTAGTTTCAACAATTGACAAGCCAGTGGAAACTCTGGTGAGGTGCCACCTAACCTATATACTCGTCCAGGTCAATGAAGCCATCCCCGTTCTTATCAATGTCCTCCATGGTTTCCTATGAGACAAGCACAGAACACAGGACAGTAAGGACGGACACACACACACACACACACACACACACACACACACACACACACGCACACGCGCTTGAATTTACCAGAACCACAATGTCTTTCATGTGGTCATACTCCTCGGGGTGAAGGAAAGCAGTGAACTCCTCCTTGTTGGCCATCATGTCCATGTCCACGTCGGCCATTTTGAACCTCCTCTCGTCGCGAGCCATCATCTGCCTGTAGCTGAAGCCGTCCTCTGGGTCAGGGTCATCTATCCGTCACAGAGAAGGGTCATGGGTTGCAACCTTGTAGTGAGAGCTTGGGTTTCTGTGTGTATTGTGCCTTTTGCTCCCTTTTTGTATCAAGAATGGACCATTAGGCATTCATCTGTTCTACTCCTTACCCAGAATGTATCCGTAGGTTGCGTTCTTGTACTCTTCCCAGGACACAAGCCCATCCCCATTGAGGTCATGACCTTTCCACTGTCGATCGACATCGTCGTAGATCCATCTCTTTTGAGCATGCTTGATCCAACGCTTCATCTCCTCCGATGACACATATCCATCTTTGTTCTCATCAATACGGTCAACCAACATTCTAAAGAGAATTTTATGCAAATTAATAACGTACATGCGCACTTGATAAAAACAGCTGTCCAATGTAAATATTATTTTTTACCCAAGTCTCTCTTTGCTCTCCTCAGGGGTCAGCTGGTCAAAAGTCTTTGCCTCATCCTGTCCCAGAAAAGCTTCATGGTCATAGTCGAAATTATCATTGTCGTCATGCTCGCGGTTGCTGAGTGGGTCATCGTGGTGAACTCTGTCCTTTTTGTCTGTCGGTTTGCTGGTGGCATAGACCACACACAGCGCAAAGCACATAACAAACAGTCGCAGTGCCATCGTCAATCTCAACACAGCTGTCCTAACAGGCTGCCTGTACAGGCAAGGCCCAGGAAAATACAAACACAAATTAGACTGGTGCACAAATAAATTGAGAACATGCAAACAATGTGTTGGGAGGAAACAGGTAATCAACTGAAATTGCACACCAGTGAATACAACGATTATGTCAGGTTAATTTGTATGTCATGGTGCAAATTGAGCAGTAAGCAAAAGAAAATCGAAAAAGATGCAAAGCTTGCAAATCTTGACAGCCGAAGAAAACGTAGGCAGGCTAGCAATTTCCTGACTGTACAGTCAAATCTAATTATTTAAGTTATACGCCAAGAGTTACAGATCAAATAGTTTTTGTAATAACGGGTAACCCACCGGTCTATCTGCCGAGAAGCACTTTTAACTTCGAACATCCACCCGGATACGTACCCAACGCTTTCCGGTGCTGAAACGCTAGCCAACCAATACCGTTTCGCTAAACACTCACGCGACCTGCCGGGTTCTTGTGTGATGTCGTTCATGCATTGGTCACTTTCGTTGGAGCTAAAACGATTGGATTGGTCAAGAACCGCCACGTCCTCATGCAACGAGTTGGTAAACAAAACTTAACAAAATGATCAACCTTTACATGAAGAAAGCCAAACATCGTCAGAACACTAGAACAAAAATATTTATTTCAAGTTACAAAACTATACATGAAAATACGTGCCTCGTCGACTTAATTTATTGACTCACATCCAGTGACATGAATCAACCCTTCAACTCAAGAAACTGCGTGTCTTGAGCCAATCTGAGTTCGTATTTTTACAGGATTCACATCGTTGTTTTATCATCGAATTCATTATGAACAAAAGATGTGAGCCAGTAGTAAGTTTGGAACTCAAAATTGAAGTTTTAGCTAGAAGGAACAGGCAACCATTAGATTTCTTCGAATTTCACATTTGCTCCAAAATTGTCTGTAAGCTAAAATATGCTCCAAGTAAAGACAGGCGTAAGCAAAGTGGTCTGCTGGCAATTACTTTGTTGGACTGATTGATGTTGGTGGGACATCTGATAATTTAATATGCCGGATATGTAAAATTGGTAGTACTCCAATGAACCCGCACGTGGAGCTCTTCTGTCATAGCAACTCAGAGGTATTGTCTCCGTCACAGTCAAGAGTCTGTCACTTGCAATTTACTTCCAAGAACAGATGGCAGGTGGAACGTCTCACAAATCTTAGTCACAAATCAACTTCCTACACTTTTGTCCATTTCCTGTTTTCCTTCCTGCTCTTCTTTAGTCTTCATCTGTTGGTCGTTTCCTTCTGAGGCATTACAATTAGACTGAGACTGCATAGCAATGTCAATACTTTCTGGAAAAAAACACCAACCCCACTAAAATATATTAGAAGTTAAACACAAGCACTCACAATCCTGCCCTTGCACTGAGCCAAACCAAAATGGCATTATCAAAACTGACATGTATTTGTGTATATGTATTTTTGACCTTACCTGAATTAGTTTCATCCACTTTCTTTTCAGTAAGAAACATTCTTTGCATCTTCAGTCTCTTCACAGTGTGACACTTATACTTAAGCTCTGGGTTGTCAGCTTCTGATGCAAATACCCCAGAGAAATACAAAGTCAGGGACATGCTGGGGTACCTCCAGGAGTCGTGGTAATAATATAGTACATGCAAGAGACCAAACTACTCCTTCAAACATATTAAGAGAAGACGTTGGATTAGATCCAATCTCACCGATCCCTTGTTCCTCTTCAAAGAGCACACATGTTCCCAGAGCATCTGATTGAGAGAGTGATCACACTCATGGTAAGACAGCTCAAACATGTCAGTGTTTTTCTGCTAATTTGATATTAAATTGGGGGGGAAAGTCATGCCGTCAACATACTAGTCCTCCACGGAAATATAAACAAATGCATAAGAACTAATTAAGTGGGCTTCCACAAAACATCCCAAAAAATAACAATAAATACACAGATCAATTTAATATGGTTGAAGAATCACATGCATAAACAAAGCTGAATCTAAACTGCCATAAAAGGTATACAGCTAACCTCCTAAGTCACTATGTACACAGACAGCATTGACTAAATATAGGTATTTCTATTTCAAACATGTTATTAAAGTTTGGGTAAAATTTGTTGCCATTCGTATATAATTCTTATTTTTTTATTGAGATTTTTTTAACATAGCAATGAGATCAAAAAAGAAGGGACATATGGGACGAGAGGCATATGCCATCAGAAATTAAGAATGTGCTACTGAGTGAAATTTTACCTTCGTATTCGCCTGCAAACACATAACGTCCTACTTGCATCATTGGCTTCTCACTGTCAATGTCCTTTGGCACAAACGGATACGACATTTCAGTATCAGGGTGTATTTTATAAGTCAACGTTTACCTGCTAAATCTAGTCTTTAATATTTTAAGTTGGGAACAATAAACCAGCGGACCGATGTATATTTTTGATCAACACTCACCAATATTTTGCATGTTTTCTGACACTTCGATAGAAAGTCATTGTTGATAATACCAGAGAGCTCAACCACCACAAGTTGCTCCTGCAAAGACAACACATCAAATTAATACTAGGAAAACAAACACTTTGGCTTGACAATTGGCGCTAACTCAACGGTCTCACAAAAGGCGGTATACCTCTTCTTCCCACTCATCTTCCATCTTAATTTTTCTAAACGCAAGGGTAATCTAAAGCAAAATGACTACTTCTCGATCGAGTCTGAGTTGAACAGCCGTTGCTTCCGCGAATATTGTTTGGTGTACGGTGAGCGGGATGCATGCGGTCTAAATCATTCCGTTACATTGCTTTACCGTCGGGGGGCACTGCTGCTCAATCAATTTTTTTTGTCTTGAAAGGAGAATCTCAACAAAATCAGCCAGTATTACATATTTAGATATACAATTACATGATTTACAATGTGTTCGTTTAAATTTGTGTTTGCGTGAGTTGATATGTCTAAATGTGTATAGGCTTCATGGACATATACAGTAGGCTCCCTGTAATCCATGCACACAATAACACCTAAACTATATGATCGGACAACGTATTTCTATGGGACATTTTTTTTTTTTTTTTACTTCAAAAATACTCATAGCATCCAGTTGTTGAAGAAATGGATGTGGCAACAGCGCTCATCAACATGGGAATGTTACAGAATGTAACAGAAAAAAAATACTGTTAGCTGGACTCTCACCTCTTTTTATTCCTGCCCCCAGAATATGTCTCTGGACCACAGAGGGGTTGTCATGTCGACCAGCCCTGAAGTTACTATGACAACGGGGCTCAAGGGGGGAGCACACATACTAGGGAAGCTATTGCGTCCTTCGGGAGAGAGCAAGGACAGAGAGAAGGGTATCAGAAGATATGTACAAGGAACAGACTGAAAACATGAAAAATAAAATAGAATATGGATGGATGCCAAGAGAGCTGGAGAGAACAATTTATGTTTTGAAATGTTTGTTTCCTGTCTTGGTGTTTGTGTGTGCGTCTGCATGTGTTTGTTGGGGTATGCACTGTGTTTTTTAGGTAGAGGTCATTTAAATATTGCATGAAGAAAATCAAAAGTTATAACAGTTGCTGGACAACTTAGAAGACGGGACGAAAGCGCCGTGGGTGCATAGCCTGTCCCACACAAGACCAGCCTGTGTATGATGTATTGTAGCTCCTGCTCTATGCCATACCCTGGGGCACAAAGGGGAGGGGGCAGGGAAAGGACTGACATTAAGGACCCTCCAAGGTGTCAGATGGGTCCCCTGCTACCCCGACATTTTGTCATCTAAATGTCATAGACAAGTTGTGAGTGAGGGAGCTTGGGGTAGGGTCGTTCTCCTTCAGCCTAGGGGGTATTACCATAGTTAATTGCCCCATTAGCAGTGACAGAGTAAATTGGTGGAAGGGCTAACTATATATTACAGTGAAAACAACAACCCCTGGCATGCACCTTAGGGCATGGTGCAGGCATGGCCCGACCTGTGGTTTGGCAGAAGCATGTTTTTGGCTAGGGAACGGCTTGTTTGCCACAGTGTGATGAAGGTTCTTTACAGTGGTGGTAATACATTATTGCATTATTTTGCATTTAAAAATTGTTGAATTGTTTATCAGTTTGTGCGGGTAATCTTATATCTCCCAAAAACTGAGAATTTACTCATAGGTATGTAATCTAAGGTATGTCTGGGAGACTAGAGTAAATCAACTTTGATCTGTTTGTAACACCTACTTTTCTGTAAGGCAAGACAGGCAAGCTATGAGGCCAGGTTAGCACACCTTTATCTAACTGACCTCAAACAATGGCAATTGCAAATGTGGACAGCATAATTGTTAACATGTCTGTGTAGGTGCAGTGTGTGTTTCTGAACTTGTGCATTTCTACTATTACTATGAGCGTTTCAAAATAATGCCTAAATGCGGTTTCAAGGAAATTATTGTCAGGATTAATCCATATAGCACATTGCCATTTTAATAATCCAACCATGCCAATGCAATTGTGTATCTTCAAATGAATGAATGGAAAATAAGAAGTCACGATATGAAAACATTCCCTCTAACAGGTAAAAAATAAAACTGACAAAATTATAGATAGTGATTATGTTAGGTTGAATAACATACATCTGCTATTTTGTTGGATTAGACAAATAATAAAATAAATAAATAATAATAATAATAATACATTATATTTATAAAGCGCTTTTCAAAACGACGCTGGATAAAGGACTGATTTATTTAATGCATTATAACATTAACCTTGAAAAACCTTAAGTATATGATTATCTATGAAAGGTTTATTAAAAATGATGAATTAAAGAAAATATATTAAAAAAGAGATGTATTTATTAATGCTCTCCTCTTTGTCTGTTTATATTTTTATTTATTCCACTAACACGGACATAACCCCTCCTCCACCCCAAAATAGTAGCCTACTTATCCTGGTCTTGTGAAAATAATTGTGATAGATTTCTTTAGTTTTTTTATATTAACTGCTCATCTTAATTTTATCGTCTCCCTTCATCACACATTTGTATCTTTAAGTAATGTTGTAATTTTCAATGGAAACCCCACACCTTACCGACTATTCCATATTATGATTTTGGGCTGATTATGTATTAGTAAATATTTATTTGGCACACGTAGGGTTCTTTCAGAATATTTAATACATTTAAAAAAATTATAACGTGAAATACTTTCAGCTAAACACGAAGTTATATATTAAAAAAAGGTTCAGTCCTAGGAAAATCAAGAAATATTCAACTAACCTGCACGGTATAAAACACAAAAATAAACACAAACAAGATCCAAAGCATTGACCATACTGCGAAAGACCAGATAGGTGAGAGTGCAGTTTTTTTTTTTTAAATCCGTGCCCTGAGAAATCGACAGATTGTAGCCCACATCTAGCGTGAAATCCACAATTGAATTATCATAACAATAGTCTCGAGGAGCGGACGGCTGGAGCTGCTGTCAGTAAGAAAACAGAAAGGGTTCTCATCGGACATGTGTGAACTCTCCTATGATGACAGCCATAGCAGGGGGCATGTAAATCTATATTTTTGGGCGTAATGTCTGCTCTGATAATAACGGACAGTGGGCCTGTGTCCGTTAGTGTTCACTCTCGATGTCTTAAGAATAAATAGCATGCAGATCTAAGCTTTACTCAGTCAAGCAAATGGGCAGAACAATAAATGGCACACGATGACCAGGCCAAATAATTTTATTGAAACGGTCAAAACTTGTTTTGTGTTGTTATTGCAAATAAATGTTTTACAGTGATATAAAATGTCTGATATGGATTAGGTCACGGAAAATAATAAAAAAAATCCGCATAAAAGCTTTACATTTTTTGGTCACATACAAATACAACACGTTTGATATTTTTTGCAGTTTATAGACTATAGTTTAGGGTATGATTTTGCAGGTGCCTAAAATTATAGGCCACAGACGTACATGGGCTATGTACAAGCGGTGCTTTATAGGCTGGCACTGAGTAATTCACACCATTAAATATTACAAATTAACATAAAAAAAAGTCATAAACAAAATAATATTTATTTACATTTTAAATACATAAACTATTTTAAAATAGACATCCCACTATTGAGCAGTTCCTTTCGTGAGTCAAAACCTTTTTGACATTTAGGTTAGAAATAAACCGCTATTTGAAGCTATAGGCTGCCACTACTTGTTATTGAGTACAAACATTGGAATAAACACACTGCTTACTTTTTATTTTTCCTACTCGTTCTCCCCCTCATTTGTCTATCCCCTCCCTCTTCTGTATCGCGGAATCCTATTGATCCAAACGGCCTGATTAGCGGTGTCTGCGCAATTACACACATGCGCAGTAGGGTAATCTCAGCCATTTTTTGAAGGAAACTAATTAGTAAGAATAAAGACCTAAGTATTTTTTTCTTCTCAATGATCAGAACTCATTCTACCTCTGAAGCTTGTACACACCTCCGTCCCCGTCGTCTGTTTACTACAGCATAAATGTAGCTTTAAATTACGCTGTTGTTTTGGTAACAAGTTGGAGCACACTGCTCTCTCCCCTGTCCGCTCCGGTAAACGCCGAGGATCCGTTCATAAGGAATGAGTGGATTTTCTACAAGACTGTTTAGTGGATTACTACGTTTTACGTACGGAGCCAAATACCAGTGCCTCTGCAGAGATGTAAGTCGTTTGTTTACAATTGTAGGTGAATATAGATAAGGCATGTCGTTGCAGGTCTTGTATGGTGTTCTTTTCGACGCTTTCCGATCTGAACGGTTATTGTTTTGCTTGCGCGATAGCTCGTATTCGATTGAATGGTATACCCTATGCTGTTGCATTCTGAGAGGATGGCTACTCTTCACTGTAAACAAAGACAAAAAGTCGCCTAAAGGCATCACGGATGCTAATCGCGGTGGTTTGAGATATTTGACAGCAATGAACGAGAGAGAAAATGCTTTCAAGATCAGTTCTCTCATAGTTTTTTATTGTCTGAAATATGTACTCCATTTACCGTGAGTCTATATTTAGGCTTTTCTCCACCCTCTGGAGTCTGAGTCAAGTCTTATAGGTTTTGCACCCATGAAAAATTCAAATTTCACCTTACTTCAGACAACAGAACAAAATGGGACTTTCCCATTGTGTTTTTTAGCTCTCGCCACACACACACACACACACACACACACACACACACAGGGGGGAAATCGTACAAAAAAACTTGGGGTACACATGGATATACGAGGACATTGTTTAATTTGGTTCACAAGTTTCATGACACCAACAGTATTGAGGGATATAGTTGTTATAATTAAAACATGCCAAATTTATGTCGCAAGATGCCTTTATTGTCATTCTAAAGTATATTCTACTATTGAATGCATGCCATGGCAATGTGATGTGATGATGGGCCAGTACACGATCAAATTCACATTGTGTACATTGCTCGAATGTATGTGCATTAACACACACATACCCATTCTTACACACACACTAAGTGATGGTTTCCCGTAGTTGAGATCGATAGGAAGCCAGGAATGCTTGTATAAATAGTTACATTGCCGATAGAGCAGGTTATTGATTGCAGTGTAAATGAAAATCTTTATCAGATTAGACTAACCCCTGCTTCAGGCAGGCAGGCAGGCAGGCAGACAGGCAGGCAGGCGGACCTGGGGTCTGGCCCAGCGCCACTCTGCTCCTCTCGGCCCCAGCCTGGATGGTCGGCAGCTGCAGTGGCCAGGGGTCTGTGGCCTGTGACATAAACATAGTGCATTAAAGCACCATCACAGCCAAGATATGAAACATAAATCACTCGGTAGCAGGCGAAGTAAGGGGGGTGTTGGCTAGGGTCACAGGATGGAAAGAGGCAAGGGGGTTGGGGATGTTAGGAACCAGAGAAGGGGGAGGGGGGTGAAGGGTACATTAAGGTCTTCTCTTGATTAAAAAAGGTCAGTAATGAGATTGTGGAAGGCAGACGAAGAGATGTAATCACAGCTTTCCATCAATCAGGCAATAGTAAATGTCTTGATTGTGCATTTTTATTTTTATTAGATTTTTTTCAATACTGATAAGCTGTTGTGCACATGATATAGCCTAGGCTGTTTACGCTGTATGTTCTTATGTGGTAAAATATAGCAATATGGTGGAATGTATTGTGCTCTACATCAACACTTCAATAATTAGCATAAATAATTCATTTTGAAATTGGTTAACTGTTTTTTGTGAAAGAGCTGTAGTATGTTGGTGATCTTTTTTAAGTAGACTGGTATTTAAAAGACTTTGCATCCCTCATTCCCTTCAGTCAGAGTAACAGGCCTTTTAACTTGCTTTGTTCAGTTCTTTTATCTAATCCTCAGGCCCGTATCCCCTCAGGACTATGGTAGACCTCCCGCAAAGCCTTAACCCACATTCCTCAAGCTAGTTTAGCACTCGGACTATTGATTTTCCCATTAAGGGCTAATTCTAACCCAGCTCTGTTACCTTACCCTGTGCCTTGCATTGAACAGATGCTGCCTAGGGAGCCCCAATCAATGGCCTCTACTGTTATGCAACATTATTTACCTGACTCTTCTCCTTTTCTCAGGTTGTGTAGCGATGTGTGTCTGCTGTAGGCCCTGGGATGGACAGCGGTGAGGGAGGAGGGGATGGAGGAGGGCCAGGAGAGGAGAGAGACGGCGACCTCCGACCCCAGGCGCTATCTCTCCCTCTCCTGACCCCGGCACTAGCAGCTGAGGAGGGGTCGTCATCTCGTACCTCAGCCTTGGCCCCCGCCAAAGAGCCCCCAGTCCTGACTCAGTGCGAGCAGGCAGGGGCAGAGGGGTCCCAGGTCAGAGACGAGACCCATGGAGAGGGGAGGGACAGAGGTGGACATTTGCAGGGGAATGGAGGGAGTCTGGAGGCGGACAAGGAGGAGGGATTCCTGCTAGAAGAAGAGGAGGAGGAAGGCGCACCGTTTGCAGATGAGGGCGAGGAGTCGGCGTGTGGCGAGAGTCTCCCAGCCGCCCCCAGCAGCCGAGACGCAGATCGAGAGGAGGAGGAGAAGGAAGAGGAGGAGGCCACCTCAAACCAAAGCCAAACCAAATCCAAATGTTCTTTATTACCTCAACAGAGCCAGCACAGCTCTTCTTCCAGCACTGCAATGGCCACTGGCACACTCCGCAGCAAAACCACCGCCTCTCCAAAGCCCTCCCCCTCTCCCTCAGCCTCTCCAAAGCACTTCTTGTCTCCTTCATCCCCTTCCCCTCCACTGAGTGAGACCCTGGTCAAAGACAGTAGGGGAGTTCCAGGCTGGACTCCTGGGTTCCCCCAGAGCTTTAAGCCCCAGCTGTCTGGCCTGCTCCCCTCCCTGGCGGAGCCCCAGTCTGCCAGTAACCCCGTCAAGGAGGAGGACAGGTCGGCAGGCCTGCCTCCCACTTCCATTGCCAATGGAGATGGCACCAATGCTCCAGAACCAAACGACAGCCAGCTTGTGAACGACGGGGACGTGGAGAGAGACAAAGATGGGGACGAGGCGGAAGAAGCCGCACTCCGAAACCTCAACCAAGACCTCTCTCCCAACTCCCTGACCAGTCACATGACCATGATGCACTCTCGCAACTCATGCAAGACGCTCAAATGTCCCAAATGCAACTGGCACTACAAATCCCAGCACACATTGCAGCTCCACATGAAGGAGAAACACCCTGAGACGGGCGGCCAGTGCGTTTGTGGCGTGTCCGGGGGGAAGTGTGCGTGTGGCAGCACCAGCGCCAGCGCCTGTGTGTACTGCAGCTCGGGACAGCCCCATCCCCGCCTTTCGCGTGGTGAGACCTACGCCTGTGGCTACAAGCCGTACCGCTGTGAGGTGTGTGACTACGCTACCTCATCTAAAGGCAACCTCAGCATCCACATGCAGTCCGACAAGCACCTCAACAACGTTCAGAACATGGCCGCCTCTGAAGGCCGCGCCCACAGTCCTCCCGCGCTGGCGGCCAACGGCAGTGCCACCAGTGACCCCGTGGCGGAGGAGCCAGCGGTGTACCAACACGCCCTCCACACACACGCGGGCCCAAAGCCCACCAAGCTAGCCCAGTCCACTCCCACCCACGCCGCGGGCAAGAGGTGGCGGTGTGACGTGTGCGACTACGAGACCAGCATCGCCCGCAACCTGCGCATACACACAACCAGCGAGAAACACACACACAACATGTTGCGGCTGCAGAGGGGGTACTACCTGTCGCAGTGCAGGAGTCTCACCCCCCAGCTCAAGCACCTGCACAACGCAGGTACGCGATGCACGGTCGACTGGTGGACTTTCTCCCTAAAGTGTTTTCTTTTCTATTTTGGTTTATTATGTTGTTATAATAATGTGGTTTCATGGAGTTTATACCCCCCTCCCCATGTATGACTTCTAGGGGCTGAGATCTCCTTGACCATGCGGCTGAGCAGTCAGCAGGCCTCGGAGCAGTCTGTCCCCCTCGGGTCCACCCTCACCCCTTCTCCGTCCCCGTCCCCCTCTCCTCCCCCTTCCCTCTCCCCCACCGACCCCCTCACCACTGGGGTCTTCCAATGCCTGGTGTGCGCCAGCTTCACCTCGGACAGCCTGGAGTCTGTGGAGCAGCACCTGAACGCCCCCCGCAGCCTGCCCCAGTCCGAGTGGTGCTCCCTGGTGGCCGGAGGCTGTCACTGCAGGCTGTGCGGCTACACCACCCCGCTGAGGGCCAACTTCTCGCTGCACTGCCAGACAGACCGCCACTGCAGCCGCTACCAGCTGGCGGCCCACCTCCAGGAGGGCAGCGACAGGGGCCCTGAGGCCGCCGCCCTGTTGGCCAAGGGCAACCCGGTGCAGCTGAGGTGCAACCTATGCGACTACGTGGCCAGCAGCCTGGAGAAGCTGCAGGGACACTCGCTCAACTCCCACCACAAGGCCAGCGTCCGAATCTACAGGGTCAGTAGATTTGTGCCATTCCTAAACGCCGAGTTGCTGGGAGCCATAGTTTACCCCTGTGGGCCACAGTTGTGTTTGTGTGTTCTTTACATCTTTACACTGACCTTTCTCTCCCCTGTCCTCGGAGCAGTTCTTGCAGCAGTACGACGGCATGGTGGACGGCGAGCTGTGGCAGTTCCACTGCCTCCTGTGCAACTACTCGTCCCCGTCCAAACAACACCTACTCAAACACAGCCTAACCCCGGCTCACCAGCAGAGGGAAGGGCTCTTGAAGCTGCAGCCAATGGGAGGAGAGGAGCTGGCGGCCATCTTTAACATCCGGAAATGCCACACCACAGGTGAGAGACGGGAGTGTGTGCAGGGAGGCCGACACAATGCTACATGAATGCACTTTTACTTACATGAGATGGAGAGACGTTGATAAAAAGGAGTGAAAGGGGGAGTTATGGCTGTTGGCTGGTCTGATATTGATCACCTAAATAGATTAGTCAATACACATCCTTGTTAGATCCCCAATCACCCCTGCCAACAGCTAACTAGCACCTGCTAATCAATGGACCAATAGAATGCACTGTGGATGTCGGGGGGAGGGGGGTGTCGACCCCCAACCAATCACAGCAGAGCCAGATGTATGTAGAGGTTGTATGTTAGTAGATACATCACTGACAGTCCGTGAGTGTGTATTAGCGAACTGTACGGTGTCTGATCTTAGCGGGCTAATGGCTGCTTTGTTTGGATTAAGATCCATCTGGATGAACTGATCTGCTCTAAGTCTGTATTAACTCCCACTCCACCTCAGAGGGGAATCTAATGGAGAATCAATAGCTGATCAATGGTGTTTGTGGGCGAGGGAGTGTGGAGGCCAATGAAGAGAGTTGTACTTAGGGAACGATGAAACACAATGAAAGCAGTTCATTCCGATATTTTTAAAAGTAGTTCTCTGGGTTAAAATTAGGACCTTTTGATCCCTTTTCCCCCAGGAGAGATTGAGGATATGGACGCTTCCAATGAAACCACCACTGGTCCTTTGGACCAAACCAAAGATGCAGATAACTGGGGGGAGAAACAGACTGCTAATGAAATAGGTAATGCTCAAACTAACAATAAATAACCTATTTTGTCATTTAAATTTCAGCTCATTTTTTTTGTTGCTCCGTTCCGTTGTCAGCACTGTATTCTATTCTTTACTATTTGATTATTTTGTCAGTCACCGTGTATGACACTTTTGACACAATGCATGTAATTGTGCAGATGGAACCCCTGGGGAGACCAGGGAGAGGAGGGACTTCCTGACCTCAGCCAAGCGCCCGTCCCCTGGGCCAAAGGAGGGCGAGAGTCCCCCATCCCCCAAACGCCCAAGAACACACCAGCACCCGGAGAACCAGCAGGTAAATGGCCGACACACAATCCTGAACACTCCTTCTCCCTCAGCCATTTAATATCTCCTGTTCCGTCTAACCTTTTCTCCACACCATGTCTCTGTAGACTGCCAAGTGCCCTCTGTGTCAGGTCAAACTCCTATACACCCATCTGAGATACCACCTCACACACCTGCACAGCGTGGCCCAGGACTGTGTGGACAAGCTCATGAGCACGGTCAGTGTGTGTGTGTGTGTGTGTGTGTGTGTGTGTGTGTGTGTGTGTGTTGCATAGTGTGTGTTTCATAGGGTGTGTACGTGTGTGTTTCATATTCGTGTGTATGTGTGGTTTGTCTATTCCATAGTGTGTGTGTTTCATATTGTGTGAGTCTAGAAAGCACCTCAGTGAACATGCATGTAAAATATTGTTGTCATAAACACATAGGGCTTATTTATCACATCAGTTAGCCTGGGAAATGGGTCTGTCTTTGTGGTACACCAGTGTGCTATCTCTCTCTCTGTGTGTGTAAGTGTGTGTGTATGTGCTCGTGCTCTCGTGGTCTCTCTCTCTCTCTCTCTCTCTCTCTCTCTCTCTCTCTCTC
>JAVQJS010122591.1:0-26703 GCA_036024795.1 Galaxias rostratus | reverse complement strand
CGGGGCGTGCCCCTGGCAGAGGAAGGGGGACCGCCGGGGCTTTTAGAGGCTTGGAGCGTGACCAGGGTAGCCGGCCAAGCATTTCCACTTGGCAGACCGAGAGGCGGAGAGAGAGAGAGAGGCAGAGAGAGAGAGGCAGAGAGAGAGAGCGAGAGAGAGGCAGAGAGAGAGAGAGAGAGAGAGAGAGAGTCAGAGTCCCCTCTGTGGCTGGGAGATTGAGCACACCACAGTACAACGCTAAATGAGCATTGTTAATTAGCTAACCATCAACCCCCCCCCCCCCCGAACTCCTCATGCTAGGAGACAGATATGGGAAGGGAAAAACTTATTTTTCTTTCCTTTCCTAAGCTCATTTTCATAACGTTGCCTCTCCACATAAAGCTGCGTATCACGCAGTCGAGCGTGAACACTTAGCGGCTACGCGGGGACGGCTGCTAAAAAAACATGAATGAATGCACAAATAGATGCGCGATAGAACATTGTCCCCGAACGTAGATAGGAGCGTCGGCCAGGCCCCTCCGTCATCTGGACCCCCTCCAGCACACGCTGGGGTTAGCATGGGATACGGGACACGGACATTAACGCACACTATATAATATACACAGTCTCTCTCACACACACACACGCACACACATGCGCACACACGCACACACACGCACGCGCACGCACGCGCGCGCACGCACGCACGCACACACGCGCTCTCTCTTTCTCTCTTCCTCCCTCCCTGCACCACGAGTGGTGAGTCATCCCTCCATTCACGTCACCGCAAGACGAGTGCACCCAGTGACAGGCCAGTTAGCAGCAGCAGTCGCACACTGCTCCATGAGGCTCATCTCCCCGCTCCCTCTTCATCTTTCTTCATCTCCTCTCTCTTTCATTCCACCCCCCACCCCCCCTTCCCCTCTCCCATTCCATCTTTCATGATCTGATTGGACTTTCTCTATCGTAGAGAACAGGGTAGCCTCCCATGGCTCCTCCACCAGAGCACTGGGGGGTTAGGGGTGGGGTAATCTCAGATCGTGGGGCGTGGGGGCACTACAGGGTGGGTAAGAGGAAGCAAGCGTGGCACTGAACCACCCGACTACACGGCCGCTTCCCACCGGGGCTACGGGGCCTTCCCTAGCTTGGTGATCCGTGTCGCGAGCGCCCTCGTGTCGAACCACGGGGCACGGGTCGAGCTCTTCGGGCCGCTTTCACCACGACAACACCCTCCACCCGGAAAGCCACCGTCGCAGGAGGACGGGTCGTGAGAGACGCGGCTAAAAGCTAATAGACCACTTGAATAATAAATGCTAATGTGTCACTGCGGCGAGGCTTGCGTCTCGGCTAGTCCAGTGGCCCACTAACTGTGGCCGCAACGTGTGATCAAGTGTCGTCCATTACAGGCTAACGTGGCTTAGGCCCAGCCTCCATTATCCTTTATTAATATTGAATTTCTCAGCGGCGCCGCGGCAGTGGTGAGAAACGGCCCGGCGGATAGCAACAGAAACCGTCAATGATGGCAGCCTTAAAAAACAAACGAAGCAAATCCGTTTTGTTTCTCTGTTCTCCCAAAATCGATACCCTCCCATTTGAGTGCCATTTATCATAATCATTTACAATTACTGTTTTGTAGCTCAACTTCCTCCACTGCTACAGCAGCCCGTTTTTTTTCGGGTGTTTTTTGGGGGGGGGGGGGCATCTGTGGACGCTGGCAGCCAGATAGTCTTTGCAGCAGGGCGGGCACTGTAGCCGTCGCAAAAGCCTGCACGATGGCAAACAACAGAGCCAAACGGAAAACGATTGCCATCGGGACCAATAAGCGCTCGGGTAACACGTCTCACGCAAGCACCTGGCCGCCGCCGGCCGCCGCAGCACACTGTCGACAGACACACTGCAATTAGGGAAAACGTTGATTTTACATTGCGATAGAGTATCGGCGCACGGCTCATTCAATCAGCTGTCAACTTAAACAGCAACAGAAGGCTGCCAAGTTGCATGAGGGCAGCACAGTCGCTCACGGAAATAGAATGGATTGTTTATTTCGGCGAGGGCCGGAGACGAGCTAGATTGGAAAAGTAAAATGCGAGCGTCACGTTCTCAACTGCGGGAGGAAATTGATCAGACCATTTTTTTTTTTTTTCGCTTCCCACAAAATACAAACGTAGCAAGAAAGGCAAAGTCAATAACTCTGTCCGGTTGTAGACGGAGGAAGGAAAAGGTGACCTCACCTGTGATACACTGAAACTGACCATCCTCTCGTCGAATAGTGAAGGCCTCACCTGGGTTTACCTGCACCAGGATTACCTGTGAACACAAACAACATTTTTAGGACAACAGCTGAATCAGGAATATATAGCACCATTTCCACTCTTCAAATAAAAGTCAGAATCATTGGTAGCCCGTTACCAAAACCATTAATAAAAGTAAAACCTTAAAATGCATGTGGCTCGAGAGAAAATAAATGTCTAGGCAACCCATTTCAGACGACAAACGCTGTAGTCACAACATGTAACGTCGGAGACCATATGGAGTGTGATCCCCATGGAGACGGGTATTTTCAGTGTCACTGGTGGACCCCAGGCATCCACATTCTAATGTCCACCACAGACACGGCTACTGGGGAACATTCAGTGCTTCCACATGGGAAACCGGTCCCTTCCTCATCTGTGGTTGTTGATACAGGCTACATGCATGTTACGTGCTATAAGCATGCTTCGATGGCCCCGGCTGCGGCTTCCAAGCACATTACTGTAAATAAGCCCCCATTGTCTTTGTAGTTCCATTGTAAAACCACATCAACTATCAGTTCCTTCAACTAAAGAGTTGTTGCCTTCACGATACCCAACAGAGAGTAATTTCCCCCAGAAGCAGGTACACATCAGGACTGTTGTGCAACGGTGAAAACCCCGAATACCAATCCTCGAACACACCACCAGGTCGATTCTCGGGAAAGGAGATGTGCGGAGTGGAGGGAGGTGGGGTTGGGGGACAGACTGACGCCTGTTCAACGTCACTGGAACAGTGGTGCCCGAGGAAGGTGGGAGAAAAATGGCCGTTTACAATCCCCTGTTGATGGGCTTGCTGACAGTGGTGTGAGTCAACAGCACCACGACCCATCCCCTGATGTGAAGCCTGTCGTTCTACCCTGAGCAGCCCTGTGTGAACTGAAACAAGGACCACGGTATAGACCGAGCCAATGGAACGAGAGAGCGAGAGGAGATGTTCAGACCCCATTGATTGATACGAGTCGATCCTTGAGACGACTAGCAGTGAGGCCTGTCCGTCTTGGCTTGATTCCGTTTGAAACAAAGGTACAAAAGGCAGTTGAAACAAGAAGAGACGCCGTGACTGTGAAACTACCAGGGTGAAGAGATGGTCATTTAAAACAAAGTAAAACGCTCCGCAAATACATTTACACTTTCATATTGTTCAAATATTTATAACAGGCTTTGCCGCACATTAATTTTGTCGAGGTTAATCAAATATTGATTTTAATTATAATCTATTGACAGAGTGCAGAGCGGCCTAAATTAGCCTACCCAATGCATGGTGGCTAATCCGGCCTTAGCCTATGAAACTAACTGCGACGGGGTCTTATGTCATAATAGTACGGCAAGAACGGTTGACGAGCCCGACGACAACACGAGCGTTTATAATTTCGCGCGGCCCCTGAAAGAAAGGGGGCTGGAAGCAACAGCTGCCGCGCGGAAGTGGCCGCTCTCCAGCAGAAGGCGCCGAGCCCAGCCCAGCGGAGAGGGCGGCCGCGGGGACACGCCGCGCACACGCCGAGCCGTCTCCTACGTGACCACTGCCCGACATCACAGCGGCACAGAGGCAGGCTTTGGCTCCCCGCTTACGTTTAACCAGTCCCCTCATTCATGCCTTGTTTTTTTCTAGCAGACCGAAACACACACACACACAAAAAAAAAAAACAACAACAACAGCACCCATTCCCTAAGAAAAAAACCCGGAATCGACCTGCCTGTGTCATCTTTACACAATCCAGCCTGCACTTCTTAAGCTTACAAAACCACTTGGCAATGCCACCGCTCTTACAAACAAATCATCTCCTCCGGTGAATCTTATCTGGTCTAAAAGGGTGTGTGTAATTAGGCTTATGTGGCTCTTTGCTACAGCACTACGCTATGCTGTGTGGGGGCGACAGACCGGCAAGCCTACCTCACTCTTGTGGAAATCGCCGTCATAGAAACTACGCTCCCACGGCAACGGGCTGGGGCTGCGGCTCTCTCCCGGCACAGCCATCAGAAGCACCTCCATCTCTGACATCACTCCCATTCATGAGCTCGGCTGGGAAACCGACAAGTCCTTTGACTGCCGCGCAAGCGCGCGTGGACACGCACACAATGTCACGTTCGCTCATACACACATACACGCGCACGCGCACACACACACCCCCACCCACACAGACGGCAGCGGTAGGCAGCGAGTGTAACCGAGTGAGAGTGTCAGAGCACGCTAAGAGGGGGTGGCCAAGGGAGGTCTAATTGAATCAAAGTCAAGGCACTCCGCACTGCTGTGTGGGTGTGTGTGTCACTGTGAGAGTGAGTGTGTCACTGTGTGTGTGTGTGTGAGTCCATCCCCCATTCTTTGTAAAGAAAACACCTCCTCAACCTTTCTGTCCCTGCTTCTCCAACCCCTCACAACTTTCAAGGCAACAGCCCAATGTGTCCTTTTTCTTTACCTCGCTTGTTTCATAATAAATAAATAACTAAATAAATAAAGACCCAAACTGACACACCACAATTCGAGTCCACAAAGACACTGCCCCTACTTACTGTCGCCCGCATCGCTTTTCTCTCATTCAGGCGTCGCTGTTCGCACGGTCACAGAAACAAAGCTGACAAGGGAGGCAGCCGGCCCCCTGAATGCTCCAGGGTCCAATAGACCCTTTCTCTCCCACTCCTTTACCCAGCAGCCTTCATCAGAGACCAGCTGACCTGCAATGGCAGCGGCGGCGGCAGCAGCAGCCACGGAGGAAGAGGCACATCTGGCCCCGGCGGAGCCCGCTTTTACTCCCACTGACCCCCTGCGACGCCAAGCACCCGACCACCTCAGATAAGACTGACAGAGGCGTAATGCTAAAGGAGAGGCAGCCTGGGATCAGGCTCGTTTGCTGAATGAATGGCTGGCTGGCTGGTTGGTTGACAGGCTGGCTGGCTAGCAGGTTGGCTAGCTGGAAGTCGGAAGCTGCAATCACAGGGCGCGTGGCGTGAAGCCCATGTTTGCAGAGAGCCTGGTCTGCTCCAAACAGCGGCACGATGGTGCTCTCTCTCCCTCTCCTTCTCTCACTCTCTTCCTCTCTCTCCCACTCAGGCGCTCTCTCTCTCTCTCTCCCTCTTTCTCTCTCTGCCGCAGACGGCTCTCCCTCTCTGCTGCTGCCTCTGGCTCCAGCGCAGCCTGCCCGCCGTCAGTCTCCACGGCAACCCCTTCAACAAATAAGCCACGGCGGTGTCCGCAGCACCAGGGAGAAAGAGAGCGGACAACGGCGGGGCTTATCAGTAAAGGCTGCTGTTTTCTCTCTGGACACCGAGGTCGAGATAGTGAGGGGGAGGGGGGAATTGATGAGCCTGGGAGATGGTGATCCAAACCTTTTGAAAAGGTCCCCCCCATGTCCCCGTGGTGTGTGTGTGTGTGTGTGTGTGTGTGTGTTTTGCCATGTCCCTCTTGTGGGATCTGCTGGCGTATTACAATGGCATTCCGTCAAGGTCTAGCCATTCATGAGTCGGAATTGCGAGCCAGCAAAGATACACCGTGGTTCTCACAACTTCTCAGGGGAATCCTTTAGTCCCGTCCGTTTTTTTCTTTTCTTCCTTTCTTTTCCTTCTTCACCGCGACAACAATGGCGTGGGAGCTCAACGACCCGCGCCGCTGCAGAAGCTGACATGTACACGAGTACGATGCCACCCGCGCTCCCTCCTCCGCCTCCCCCTCACACACTCTCTCTCTCCCTCTCTCTCAAGACGTACACTTTCTATTAATACTCTGATCAATGGCGGAAGACATGAGGGTTGTGAGAGTTCAATGGAGGAACTACACAGCCATGAGTTTTCTCGTCTGCTCGTCGCCAACGAAATAGACCGGCCAACCAGTGCACAGAAAGAGAGGAAAAGTAGAGAGCGAGTGAGAGGAGTGCAACTAGAAAAGGCCACTGTACGGCAATGACACAAACGGGGGGGGGGGGTGGGCTGCTAACAGCAAGACCCAGTGTTTCCAGTGTCTCCATCACATCTGGTAGCATTCATTCACTCCAACGATATGAGAGAGAGAGAGAGAGAGAGAGAGAGAGAGAGAGAGAGGGAGAGAGAGAGAGACACCACAGGTGGGAGCTATTGAAAAAGTAACAAAGCCGTGCTCATTTTCATGTGCGGTGAGAACGCCGCTCGTCACAAACCCCTCATGGGCTTATAGGATCGATCTGGGTCTCTTTAAACGCACAACAGAAGGGTGGAAGTGTGCGAAGTTGATAGATAGTGAAAATAGAGACCCCGGTTTCTGAGAGTGCTACTAAAATGACTGTAGGGCAGCTGTCACTCACAGGAAGCAGTGGCGTGCAGCCATCACACAGTACTAGTCTGCCCTGGGGGGGGGCTGGGATCAGGACTGCGGATCACAGTGGACGTGTCTGCTAACTGCCAGCTGCTGTGGGGGCCATTCCAGGCGTAACTCACAGTGGACACTAAGCACACACAGACCTTGCCTTAGCGCCCTCGGATGCCACCTTCAAGGCAGCAAAGCCGAACAGAACGAAGGACTGGGTAGCACAGGCACACAGACAGACCTTTGAAATATCACGGGAATGCAAAATTCTAGACTGAAACATCAGACGGGAATAAACGTGAAGAAATTGGAGTAAAGGGGAAATGAAGTCGAAGGGTTGTACATGTCTTGCCTTGGGGACCGCAAAGTCCATCAAATGCAGAGCGAGAACATCTGGCTTTTTTTTATTTTTTTTACACGTTTAAAACAATACCCACCACCTAAGTTGGAGGCAACTTGTAAACGTTTACCGTTGTTCAGAGTAGGCTCTTGATCCCTCCTTGCGCACAATGCAACAGTAACACACCTAGCCATGACATTCAAACCTATGAAGAATGGCAGCGAGAAATGCAGTGTAACCTGTTGCAAGGCAATCTTTCCCCTCTAGGGTTTGAAAAACGGTGCCAAAATGTCAATATTACTATTTTTCAGAAATGTTGGAAATTTCCCAAAGGGTTTCTCAACCACTTAAAAAGGTTTAACGTTATCATAAATTGTTTAACCCTCGCAAAAGTTAAACGTTATGGCAACATTAGTCAAATCTAGAACAATCCCTTTTTCTATTTGGCCTTTTTAAGCCAGCCGGATAAAGGCAATGGAAAATCTTCGACCGTGATGCGGGAAAGGCCAGCTGGTATATATTGCAAAGGTTACATCTCTTACAGCTGACTGAGCAGACGAGCGTGCAATATTTTCCTGCTCAAATTTACAACGGGAAAAGGTGTGCAAACAAAGCGAGAGGAGCGGAGGAGAAGTGTGCATCCCGGAAACATCCCGTCGACGCAAACAGCGTGCGGAAATACGCTCGACCGTTCAACTTCACCGCTTCAAACTGGAAAAACTCACTCTCTCTGTCGCATACATTAGGATAGCACCTTGATATGTGTGTGAGAGAGAGAGAGAGAGAGAGAGAGAGAGCGAGAGAGAGAGAGAGAGAGGGGGTGGGGGGGGGATCAGGACACACTAGATACACCCAGAGCCAGACGGTTAACCGGTAGCGGTGGCTGTCTGTGTTTTATTACACGGGAGAGAGGGCCAGCCAGTGCTGTGCGTCGTTCATGGCTGTTAGCTCTGACGTTGCTCTCCTGCCGGTGACTCAGGGTTCAGGTTTCTCCCTGTTTGTTCCTCTTAATTGTTTACCGTGCACTGATGTGGCACAGCAGCTGGGCGGATGGGAAACGGGATCCGAGTGACGTGGGAGGAAGAGGCTGCCACTGCCTCAACCACCCAGGAACTATAGAACCGCCGTTCAACCACACAGCCAGCCAGTAGGTCAACCAGTCAGCCAGCCTCACAGATGCTGATGACAATGAAGGAAATTAAGAGTACCCATGCGTCAGTACCAAGCCGACGGCGAAATTCCAAAAAATTCAACGGCGCTTGTTTTTTTTACAGTACTGAAGGAACCCGGTTATGTAAGCGAACCTACACCGGGGAAAAGACATCTCTTCTTTGGTTGTTCGTTCATAGGGCGCTGTGAAAGTCCTTTTTTTCTAGCTAAATTCTCCAGGCTAAAAGATTCCGTAAAGTGTTTGGCTCAATCCTAATGTGTTTGGCTCCCCTGCTGTAAGCTACTGCAAACTCAAATCAGAAATGAACCGGCAGGCTTATAAAGGCAACCATAGCCTCAGCCCGTGAGTAAAATACAGTAGTTTACATCCCAGTGCAGCAGGGGATTCGTTTCACTCTCCTCCCGATCCTGCTTGGGCATGTAATAGCGTGTTTCCTTACATTATAATATATATTGGCCTCTTTTTGGTAAAGTTGTTTCTTTTAAATAGGCACGGGGCTATTTTTTTAATGCCCATGTGTTTCATGTCTTCGCTGAGAACTGTATGCCATCATTGGTAGTTTGTTTGTAAATAAAAACAGTATTGTTTGAGGTAAATAGTGAAATGACCAATGCCCTTTATTGCAATGTTTCATTTGAATTATTTCGCTTCAAATTGCTCGACAAATTTCACAGGTATTGTAGCTTCAAAATAATGCACGCTATTGCGACATTTTCAATTATGAGTGATGGAACTGCAATGGTGAACCCAAATATACTGAGACTAGAATAGACTAAACAGGTGAGAACACAAACATCCTTCTGCAAAGCGTATGTCTGATCCTTTAGAAATATCACACCGTCACTAACCGACCAACACACCAGAGTAGGGGAGAGACAGAGAGACAAATAGGTTTAATCGTCAAAGAAAGCCTCCGGAATACCCCTTCTGCTAAAAGGACCCTCGGCTAATACCCCCCCCCCCCCACACACACGCACACACACAAAATACATATATAGGCCTAGACAAAATACCAGTCCTGTTTTCATTGTTTCTGAAAGAACTCCAAGTCCAGTCAGCTTCAGGCCTGATGAATACTCATCTGAGCATAAATTATGTCACTCGGCGTACACGCAGAAAAAAGGCTAAGGCGTGCAGACACAAACACACAGCCACTTGGTGCCAGCCGCCGTGGGTAGGCAATGGGTGGGTGGGTGGGAAGGGAGGTAGGGTAGTACAACAAATCTCCCTTTGTCTCTTAAAGAGGCAAAGTCACGATTACAACAACAAAAATTAAAAAAATTAAAAATAATGGCAGTTCACTGGTACGGGTTCCGAGCATTTTCCTATTCATGTCGTTAGACACTGTTAAGCGATGCCTTTTAGTTATGTTTAGTCTAACTAGGTCCAAATGTTGTTATGATAAAACACATTGGGCCTTAATAAATCAATAGGCCTGAAAGCAGAAGCACCTTTACAAAGCTTGGCATTGATCGACTCAACAGATTAGACAACAGAGGGGGCAGGTGGGTGTCTCTCAATGACGAGCCCCTTGACAGGGTGAGGACTCTGATCCGATGTAACTGCTACCATAAACAGTTGATATTCTTCCAGGTAAGTAGCTAAAGCTAATCATTTGTGTTCCAAGTAGGCACGACTATATGTTGTTGTACCCGGAACATGCGTGTGCTGCAATTGGGTTGCGTCTGACAAGTAGCGGAAAACTGGTTGACTTCTCTAGACTGTTGGGTGAAGTGGCTTACATCTGAAAAGGTCCAAGGATAGAGAGAATTACCTTTTTTTTCTTGCACAGTCAGATCGAACTGTCAGAATATAAACGGTCTTGTCATGTTGACCGAAATCCTCTTTTTGTCAGAGCCAACAATGGGTAGAAATCCACGGGGGCACAAATAAATAAATAAATAAATCCCATGAGCTGCAGCTCTCTGGAACTATTTTGCTTGAACAACAAAAGAGGTGAGAAGCAATTTTAGTTTTCTATTAGGTGTTAAGTTGCAGACACCCACCACGAGAGAACATTGCTATGGAAACATTGTCTTCTCTGCAGAGACCAAGCAGAGGGACTAGAGCAACAGTAGGTGGAGGCACGGACGGACAGACGGAGGGCGCGTACTAACAGACGGGACGTGTTTCTGCGTGGTCCTATCATCCACCCAGCTGAGGGGGTGGGTGGGGTGGGTGGGGGGTTGGAGTGGCCATGGCTCGGGTGCTTTGTTGGGCTGGAGAGACAGCGACATATAAACCCGCGCCCACGTAGGTGGTCTCTGCCGTGTGGGGGGAGACGCACTTGTCCACCTCCTCACCGCCGGCTGACATTCAGGCCGGGCGGCCGCCGCACCCCTGTCTCCCGGGCTGACTCAGTACGAGGGGGGTGGAGGGCGTGCGGGCGCACTCAGCGCCGTGCGCAATGCGATATCCGTCCGAATGATAAGTGGGGAGGAGAACATGAGAGCCAAGGCCCTGTCTCCTGTGCCTGGCTGTGACACACAAGGATGCAGCCTCAGACGTCAGAAAGGGGGGGAGAACTGGGAGCAAGGCATCCCTATGCAAGGGTAACGCTAAACCCCGCACAGAGTCAGACACACAGACACACACACACAGACACACACACACACACCTCCTCTGCGTAGGTATTGGTTTATGAAAAGTGGATCCCGCTGCCTAAAGCTCACCCCAAAAGTCCCAGCGGCACATTTTCTCTATCAAATTTACAGTTTCGTCCAATGCCAGACCTTTCCCTTGAGTTTACAGAGCCACAAACCTGGAGACATGAAAACAAACCGCTTTCAAAGCAGTAAAAAGGCAAGCGCCGAGGTAGGAAATAGACGACGGGTCCTGGAATACGTCAGAGTGTTTTGTGGAAAAAGAGAGAGACAGACAGAGCGAGAGAGAGAAAGAAAGTATAAAGAAAGAGCGAAAAAATGGGGGAAAATAAAGGCGAGAGGGGTGGGAGGAGGGGGGGAGTTATTTACCTTTTGAGTAAACTGCTGGGTACCTAAACCGCTGGTTAAACATTGATATACAACGGATTGATTCATCCGTTTCCAACTCGATTAGAGACCCACCAAGCAGGCAAGGGTAGGCTGGAAACAGTGAATCATGGCTAAAGAAGTGATCTGAAAAGAAGCGCACGTTCTTGGGTAATGATCTCCAGACAGCGGCTCCACTCCGACGTGAGTCAGTTTAATTGGTCCAACAGAGCGTTAATACCAAGCCAATACCAAGTGGAGGAGAAAGCGAGTAGAGGAGAGGAGAGGGAGCGAGCGAGCGAGCGAGCGAGATGGAGAGACCAAGAACAAAGAAGGACGAGGTGTCCTTTGCATCTCCTACTGGGAAAGGTCAGTGACAGGAGGGGTCAGCCTTCGCTGTGAATCCTCCTCAACGTCACCGGAGACCTGTGCGGCTCCGTCACATCCACAGCCCCCCTCACTGGACCTTTTCCTCTCGATCCGTGTGTACACACACACACACACAACCCCCCCCCCACCCCAACCTCCGCAGCATACACACCTCCGCAGGCGCATGAGCGCACACGCTACCCATCCCTCACACCAAGCGTGGGCCGAACCCACGGCGGACGGGGGTGCACACCGTCAGAGGTCTCCGTTGGACGGACAGGAGAAGGCCAATCAACCTCCGAGGTGGCCACATGGAACGCGAGGCGTGCCTCCGGCGAAGCAGCCGAACGCCATGCTGCCTCAATCAGGAGAGTGCTCGCTTTCCGAGCACCACGCACAATCCAACCTGCCGAAAGGGTAATGGAACCCACGGCAATTAAAATCACCCCGCACAGCGGCGCGCGAGGAAAAAACAATTGTCAGGTGCGACTAGAACAATGGAGGAATGGCGGCAACAACAACAACAACAACAATCATTCCGTGCTTTCGGTTCCTCGGCGGGCCTCGGGCTCCTTGCGAGGGCCCTTGTCGAGGCGTTCGCGGCGTCATTAACACAGGCACAGCCTCAAATTAGTCTGACTCAGCAGGGTGGTAATGATGTAAATCAGGAGTAAGAGGCGCTTTTCTTCTGGCTCTTTAAGTAGCTAGTGAGCCCTGAGCCATATTTGGTGTCGGGAGGGAGTCAGGTGACCACACCACGTGTAAATTAGTCAAGCAACTGCATTCCAGTAGAACAAAGCCTTTCCCTGTCACCAAACAGCCTATTGTAAATATAAATGGGAGGAAGAAAAAAAATGGCTACGCACGACATGGCATTTTTTTCCTCTTATCTTCTTTTTATTTATTTTTTTACAGTGGAAAAGTCAATGACAAGTCGAGTGAAAAGGCAGGTTTATGAAATGAAAGACAATATTTGCTGTTCTTATCTTAACCTTTGGAAGGGAACGTTGTGAGGGAATGAGGGGAATAACTCTGCTGAGGTTCGCCTACTCTCCCCTCGTTCGTCACGGACACTTAGGCAAATCAAAGTGATGATGACCATCAAAATGACAGAAGGGAAAACACCCTCCATCCTCCCTTCACACTACAACGCTAAGGGGAAATGACAGGGGACATCACCGTACCGCCCAACACCACTATCAAAAGAGACCTATAGGCAAGTCCATCCTCTACACGCACCTCAGAGTGGCCTCAACTATTTTTAGTTGTAGCTTCCTGTGAAACTGGACCAAGCACACAGCTGCGGGCTCTTTCGATACTCCCCACAGCCTTGGAGGTTATCGCACTTGAAATATTGTTGGGAACTCGCTCTGCAGCTAGAGCTCTAGTAAAAACAAACCCCCCCCCCCGCATCATTTCCCTAAAAGGTTTTCACAAACATGTTCTCAGAAGAAAACATCTATATAATCGTTTAACCTACATGCAAATTCACACACCCTCGTACTATAGAGACTCCAAAATCAACACAACAATCTCAATATAGAATTCTATATTAAACCAAGTTGCTCTGTGTTCGAGTACATTTTTACATGCAACAATAACTAACGGAGAAAAATAGAGCATTTGATTTAGATAAACAGTTTCTGTACTGTATAAAGAAAAACCTAATATAATCACTTGGTTTTACCTCAGTGGCCGCAAACAAACATATCCTACATGACAATAAGAAGAAACATCCAGGGCCAAGTCACATTATATGTAAAACAGGTTTACTAATAAAACAGTCACTTGAATGTCATTATGGACATTTTGGCTACTAAGAAAGTACTCTAGACTGCGACTCAAAACGCCTCGAAGATAATAGCTTTATGTTTTATACTTCAACATGCTATCTATATTTACCATGATCAGCAAATGGTTACGAAGTTAAGTATATTGGCATAAGTGTTCACTTTTGTCTTTGGGCTGATTAAGTTAGGCATATGTTTTAGTATATGGTGGCATTCAGTATACCATATGGAGAAAATGTGGAGGTGCACTGCAAGCTAAGGCTGCAAGAAAATGGTGAAAATGCATTTCCTTCTAATTCATGACAATGTTGCAATCAACAATTTTTGAAAAACAAACTTCATATATATACACACACGCACACATTTAAAATTACACACATGAACACATCCTGATCTCAAGTCTCTTGCGAGCATAGACAAGAATTAAATTCAGACACCTAACATTTAAAATAAATACCAGACGACCGAAACGTTTTGGGGCCATATACATCATGTTGAGGGTATGGTGGCCTCAGGTGTAAAGTAGAGCTCTGCCACTGGCTATTGCTTGTTACTCCTCACCCAAACCAAACCGAATCTGAGCACAACTACATCATGATCCACTGTACTTTGTGGAGATTCTGTAGGTTACTTAACGAGTTGTTGTTTTTTCTTTGTGGTACGCTAGGCGCTTAAAATTGTAACTCGACCTCGCTTCACAAATGCAGGCCATTGATTTTCAAAAGTAGTACGCTAGCACAATTAAATATGCCTCTTGCCAGAGTGAGGATCAACTCGTAGGCTTAACAGGGACATTTGTGATAGGTCGTGTCGCTCGTCTAACATTGAACTGTTGTAAGTAATTTAGTTGGTCAATACCACATACATTTTAAAAGATGTTTTGCTGATCATTTCGAAATCGCGATAAATATGTCCTTTTTGTTGCAGCCCTCCTGCAAGCTCAACATTCGAAAAGAAGATGTCAAAGAAGTGCGCAACCCCTAACAGTAAACTTAACATTACCTATAATATAAGAGCAACTAAATGTATGGTGTGATGGCTAAACACACAATGGTCAACTGGTTCACTGCTGTGAGGTATGCTTAGCTGCCTGTTCCCAAACCATAGCGTACCTGTTGGGGGCCATCTCCGTTGACCATGGCTGGTGGCGGTGGTGGGGACGCCAGGAGGGGCAGGTCTGGGTTGAGCAGCTGGCCTTGCTCCAGTGGGGGGGTGTGGTCTGCCATGTCTCCCTCATTCACACCACTGAAGAGGTATTCCAAGCTACTGGCAGGCAACAGAAAAGGGAGAGGGTAGAGAAAGGTGAGATTGGACAATAACGCTAGGAACTGAGGTTCACACACACTTCCATTGCCATTGATCAAATTAAACGGTATGCCTATATTAATTGTTTAAAAACGCTCTCTCACACCTAAACACACACTAAAAAGGATGTGTCTACTAGCAGTGTACAAAAGACAAGAAAAAATATCAGCAACAAGCCAAGCTGGCATTGGCCCATTGCTTATGCTGCAGCTGCCATTCCATGCGTTGATATTGACCCACCCCTGACTTCATTCACTTCATTGTTATTTTTGACAAGATGTGGACAATCTCAGAAAGATAACGAGCTAAAGTCAAGGCAGGTACTAAAGAGGAACATATCCACTAGGCACAATGGGGGAGGTGGCAACAAGCAAGCCATACCAAACAGAGACAACACTACAGCAGATGTTACCTGGCAGACCCATCTGGACCCATGAAGGAAATCTGTCATAAACAGCAAAGCACTACGAGAAAAATAGCACATGTATGTCCTTGAACTTAATTACTATCTGGCGCATGCGCCTAAACCTGGTGGTGATCTGGCTTATCGGTTAGCTTTAGCCACTCCCCTCTCCTTGAGCTTAAACAAAGTCAGTTTATAGAGTGGTGGTCAAAGACGTGGATCTCGAAGAACGGCTGCTATGGAGAAGAGGACTCGCTTGAGATTAGACCTGCATTACTGATTGGATTTGGATGAGGAGGATGGAAGCATTCAAGTTAAATTCCACAGTTACGATCAAAATTGACATCATAAACAGGGGCACCCTAATTATCATGACGAGTTGGCCAACTGAGCATCTCGCTGAACAACCTATCGATCTGGTAATATCTAAGGCTTAAAAAGGTGGATAGTCAGTGAGTGTCGAAAAACTAACGATGCCGGATGATCAATTCTGATAGAAAACTGTGATTAAAAAAGGAGAACGTAGACGCAAACACACAAACCATCGCTACCGAACTAACACACAAACTCTCACAAAAGATAATGATGATGACGCAAGCGGTATGATACCTACTGACGTTATAAAGATTTTGGGTTCAGAGGTAACACTTTGTACATGAACGCATCCTATTAATACCAGCCAGGGGAATGGAATTCTCACCGTGAAGACCACATCACAGACATCTCTGAGTCAGCTGTAATTATCTGAAGTGGACATGCGAGTACTACCTCTATGTGTTAAAGTGGGAACAGAAGGACACTTATTCTGACCTGAAACTACATCCTGTTCTTTAGACCTAGGATGCATACGCAACACAAAAACTTGAAACCACAGTTTGCAGGCTAGAGCATTGAGTCACAGCAATAATCTACTATAATCTAATTGTTTTCCCCCCAACACAATTTCATTAAGCAAAAGTGTTAATGTTAAACACACATTATACAAATGGCCTACAGTTTATTCAATAAAAAAGAGATTAACCTCAGTAGTAACTAAAAGCAAATTATAGTCCTTGATAGGCTCAGCACATAGAACATGTTTTGTTTACCCACAAAAACGTACTGAAATCAACTGAAAAGTGACGTGATTTAATCGTGATAAGATCACAAAAGAAATTTTGACAACAAATTAAAGTTACTAGTGGCAGTTTATGTGTAGGGGGCGATTTTGGCAACCTCTACAGTTTGCTTAATCTCAGTAATTTCCCTAACCGTTGCAAAAAAAAAAAGAGCTGAATGCTCGTGTCATCTTCGTTCCTATGGAATCTCTTCCCAATTTAAGTGACGCATTTAAGACGAGTAAATGAAGTTTCCTTGTAGCATAAAGCCATTCCTCACAGTTCAGCAGGGGCTCCTGCACTGGCTGCAGGCAACACTAATATTAAATATTGTGACTTTAAGAGGACTGATCTGAACCGCGATTTTTTTTACCAATCCCATAGATATTACAAATGTGCTAAGTTAAGTGTGTAAGTTATCAAATGACTTAATCAATGCAATACCGACTAAAACCTTTGCTTTCAAACCTGGAATCTCTAAACTACTATTTAAATTACCTGAAACATTTAAACGCCATCAATACCAACACATCTGCTTTCAGTTCTGATATGATAAAACAGCTGGTCCTGGGACGAAACACTATACTGCTGTTCAACGTGTTAGGAGGATGAACGAGCTAATGCAAAGTGTGAAATCAGGCCCTAATCGTGTATTCCTGAGAGGCAAAGTTAATTTCTTGCCATAGTTCTTTTTCGCGGGTCGAAACCCGAGAATATCTGCAAATGTCCTGTTTGGTAGGAACAGTCTAAAATCTGGTGTTTTAACTAGTTTGCTTATAAAGCAACGAAGCCCTACTGAGTGATGGCATTCTGAGGTGTTTGACATCTCGTGAACAAGTAACACGATAGTCTAACGTAGGCAGTACCACAGCAGTGCTGTTCCTACACGAAAAACGTTACATTAATACAACCGATTCGGAGCAATGAGCCATAATAAGAATCATTGTAAACTAACATGCTCAGTCAACTGTACGCATGCAACGGTTTAGATAGCGTAGCTACTAGCTAGGGCTAACAAATAATGCTTTGCTTGGCTATTATTGTTAACAAAATAAGTTAGGGCAACTAAAAGACACTGACCTACAGTAATAGACGTGTGGCTAGCTAACTGCTAAAACAAACAAGTGTCTATAAAACCTAAACGTCCGCTAATATGATAGATAAGGAATGTTACTGACGTTAGCTAAAGAAGGTTATTATCATGTAACGTTTAGTAATACGTGGCGTTAACGTAGCGTTACTTTTTATGGGGGTGTAACGTTAGCCCATCTAGCCCCGATGTCCATTTCACGTGAGATGTCTCATCGTAATTAATTGCAGCTCGTTCAGTACTCCATAGTATGAACAAGTTAGGCCAGCTAATTTACGGGTAATTTGTTGCTTGTCACAATTTTACTCACTCAGCAAGTCGTAGTCCCAAGACAGTCGGCAGCACAACCACAACAACTTTATCCAACAATAACTGAAGAGCTAGTAAACTGATTTAAAATCACTAGACTAACACTAATAAAGCTGCTGGCTACTTCCTAATCCCTTGAAAATGGCGAGCAAGTAAATCAACAAAGTCGTTTTGCAATCCACTGATATTAGCTAGACGCTAGAGTGTTAGTTTCAGCACAGGCAAAGTTTGCTAAGCTAAAGCTAACGTTGCATCAAAAACATTAGCTAACAAGCTAACATTAACTTCACGCAAGATCTGAAGGATCATATGACACATGACAAAGAGACTGTTCCAGGCCATCTACACTAATGTATACGCAATATGAAAGTAAGACTCGCGATATGTCCTCCTAACTTTTTGCCTTCCCATCCAATCCGAATGTAGGTGTTTATCGGGGATATCGATCTTATTATTATACGTTCAATATTTATCTCATCTAACTTGTGTTGAATTCACAATGCATGTCTTGAAATGTTATTTATTTGAATGAAACGTTTATGTTTACATTCTGAACTGAAACTACATGTATCACTTAAATGCATTGCATTTGGCACCTGTGAAGTAAAGTGGATATACACACTTACTAAAACAATAAAGCAGCCATTTCCATTCATAGCATAGTAATTTTCATTACATTGTACAGTGCAGCATATGTTTATCATATCTTAATAAGCTACTTCATATCTCATACTTGAATTGAATGTTTATATAAATAAATAAAACGTTTTGATGTGAAGCTAATGATCATTTTAGAAAAAGGGCAATATCTGAAGACTGTTATTAACCAAGATCATATCGTAAGTCTACATAGGGCTATTATTGTATACGTATCAACAACTGCACCATACTTCATCACATATCTTAATATTTTAATTCACTAAATAATTCCAGAGTAAAGATAAATTACTTTTTATCTTAATATGTTTATATATCTTAATCACCTTAGAATCGCAAAGTACGGCTAAATAACTTTTTGTGTGTAAAATCAAGTCTTCTAATGGTACAGAAGTTTATTAATGAATATGTTTACTTTCGGACCGCATTTGGTTATGTGTGTCCTAAACGGCACAGGGACTATGAGTGCCTGAGGGGACACAGGCTGCCTGAACTCAAAGTCAGCAGCCTCCCTCTATTGATTAGCCTTGGTTAGGCTTTGATCAAGGACAACAGCTATTTTGCTATTCCACAGCACATCTCGTGAGACCGTCAAACTCTCATATGAGGTACAGGTAGACGGTCTGGAACAACACCGTAGACAATACCGTCACTTACGTTCCGTCGTCTTGACCGCGCCCTCTTTTGGGTAAAATAAATAGACCATACCATTGCTTTCAACGATATGTTGGCAAACTTTGTTAGAATAGTGAAGACATTGCCAGTACTTGCCGAATATTCTCTGTATCACATATGACAAGACCAATTTTACATATTTCCCCCCAATATAAACAGTATATGATGTTATAATATCCATAATGCCATATTCCATGATGAGTACTTCAAAGGAAAAACTTAAACGGGGGTTAAGAGGAGATATGTATTTGGGGTGTGTTCATCCTCCATACCAGATGTTTAGTAAATTCGATTCCAATGCTTGACGGTGAGCAATGACGTGTCAGAGCCACCCACCTATATAAGCTCTCGGCATTTCAAGCTATAATTATAATTATTAAAAATAATACAATTAAACTGAGAGATACCACTACAAATGTTCCAAATTTATATTACTGTAGGCTTTTAATCCCTTAATAATTTTAGTTTTTTCAGAATACTTTATCCTGAAAAGAAGATCATCTTTCCCTACTGTTACTGCAGGCTTAAAATATTACGGTTTGCAGATGTCCATATACCTATCACTACAGGCACTTTCTTGCAACTCTGTGGGGATACTTTTCACCAGAAAAGAAGAAAGACTAACCTTTTATACTTTCGTCCTAAAAGTGATATTTTCTTGGTTTTTCAGCATGAAGTTCTTTAATTTTGTGCCCATATAGGATCCTTCCTTTTCAGCCACAGCCATTTTCTGCTATATCTGATAACGGTCCGGCGCAAATCTTTGCCAGATCCCTAACTCCTTTTCCAACTTCGTGTCCAACTTCGAAAGGGCACACATTTGTTCACACATTTTGCGGATTTGCCACTGGTGCCAATTCGCTATAGCTGATTTTTATTTATTTCTCAAACCTCGTCTATTGCTTCAATTCAAGGAACTGTTAGATCCTAAAATAAACAATTTGTTGTGTGTTCAACCAGAGAAGTCTGGTCTTATCAATAATAATACATTTAATTTATAGGCCCCTTTCTAGACACTCAAGGTCACCACTTAAGTTGGTTGTTGCAATCTCCGATGGGACTCACATCTGCAAGAATTTTCCAATCGCATGTTCTCTTCAACTGCCCTGAGCTTTGGTTTGCTCTACAACTCCTCTTTCCCAAAACTCCCTTCATGACAAAGCGAATGTGGTGCATGTGGTGCTCTACTCCAATTGGCAGGACATTTGCCGTTAAGCATGATACAATATACAACTCCACAGTATGAATAGGGAGGACCCTTACATTTGATTAGTTGATTAAGTAGTCTGTAAATCAATTTTGTTCCAATAAACCTTGTGGGGAAGATATCATCTTTCACATGCAAAAAACCCCTGTATATTGTGTTTTCCAACTGACATGACGACACTATGTAAGGCTGTTTTCAAAACCGTGATGCATTTACCTCTGATATGAACTTGGAATGGGTATCCACGCCATACATCTTCCTTATGTTATTCATTTTTTCAACAACCTTCAATCGTCTCTCAATATATCTATATGGTGTACACCTTACACCATCATTCGCACAATATAAGTTAGGCTTTGCATTTTTGGGGGAAAGTAATTGTGGGAAACAATAATAATAATAATGAACAATGATAATAATAATAAATTAACGGTTGTTTGGATATTTTGTGTGTTTAAAATATCAAAAATGAAAGGCATAGTGCAAATTATGAACAATGGAGGGTAATTGTGTCTGTCTGCTTAAAAAGCAATGAGGCTATATATTTCATATTTGAGTTAAACAACACAGATACGATTGCGGAGTCTGTCAATTTAACCGCATGTAAACGAAAAGTGTAAAGTGGGTTGGAAAAGATTGTACCCCCACACCCAAAAAATCTAATACAAAAAAAAAAAAAAAATTATGGAGTTGTCAGCAGGTGGCGTACAGTCATCGCTGGATTGCATCAACTGGTCTGTGCAAAATGACATCATTCTGATCAGTTCTTTCGGCCTCTGCATCTGCAGCGAACTCCACTGCGTGCTTCTACTGGATTGTAATGCCCTGCCCAGTAGTAATCATTACGCCGTTGAAGAGTTGACTTCATGCATACCGTTCAGCTATAAATCAGGGAATATCCCCATGTTTTGGTAAGTTCAAGTTGTTATTAGAAAGTATCGATTTTTTTACGTTGCCCTGTCAAGCAACTATTAGCTTGGTGGAGCTAACAAACGCTATCGTAATAAAAAGCGTACCCCCTGTTCCCTAGATGGAGAGGCCTAGTTTGACAGATTTTCTTTTTAGAAATGTTGTAGTTGGTTGTTGGAAATTCATTTTGATGGGTAAAATTCATTGATATTCTGTCTATTGAAAATTAGAAAGAAAAAAAAGTAATTCTGGGACTACAGTGATAACATCAGTAATTTGCTTGCATGAGGGCTTGCCAGGGAGTAACGTTAGGCCTAGTAGTTCCACTGGTGCGAACATTGTTGCCAGGCAGTATATGTTTCCAGAATTTTGCACCATCCCCTATTGATACTACCATTTTGGTAGATTGATTTAGACCTGATAACGACGTAGTACCCTTTATTCTGCGAAATTGCCATGAATATAACAGTGCCCTGAAAATGTAAGTACGTTTTGTAGAAGTTCAGTTATTACTTCGTTCAGGTCAATATTTTTTTACAATCTTTATAATCAAGTTTAAGGTCAGAGTTAAGATTATTCGATTGAGTAAAAATGACAATTTACAGTTGCAACTTAACGTAACGTAACTTCTGCCACAAGTTATTGCACTGCTCGGCTGCTATTCTACTTCACAATGCAACCTTTTCAGCATAGTGCATTGCAACTGGTAGTAAATATAGATGCATGGTTAGTAGACTGCCATAGCAACATAAAGGTATTCAATGTGAGTTTGGCTGATTGGACCACATCGTAGTGATGCACTTCAATCTTATTAATTTGTTTTATAATGACTGATTTGTAACAGTGCTTAACAATTCATATTGTTTCTTGTATTTCCTGCCAGAATCATAGCCTGGTTGTTTTATAATTTGCCATTGATATGGTTTTTAATCAGAACATAATATGTATTCTTGTTATGTTATGCATTTGTGTTGATCCTCCTGTAATTTATCTCATCCAACAGTTTAAGATGAGCATGGAGGATTATGATTACCTGTTCAAAATTGTTCTGATAGGAAATGCCGGGGTTGGGAAAACCTGTCTTGTCAGGCGTTTTACTCAGGTTTGCCTAAACTTTTATGAACTCAAATATGATTGAAAGTGGAAATAAGCATCGTGGATTAAGACTCAAAATTCACCTCCTTTTCTTTTGTCATCTATAGGGTCTTTTTCCACCTGGACAAGGGGCTACCATAGGGGTTGATTTTATGATCAAGACAGTGGATATAAAGGGTTTGAAGGTTAAGGTGTGTGCATTTAGACATTTTCCTACGATGGCTAACTTATATTAAAGTATTCCATGTTTTTGTAAGCCTAATAAGTTCAAATGATAAACTTATTGCAATTTTCTATTAATTAATACATTGTTTGCCAGCTGCAAATATGGGACACAGCTGGACAGGAGAGATTCCGTTCCATTACTCAGAGCTACTACCGCAGTGCCAATGCCCTTATCCTTACTTATGACATTACCTGTGAGGACTCCTTCAGGTGCCTTCCAGAATGGTTAAAGGAGATTGAACAGTATGCCAACACCCAAGTGGTAACTATTTTAGTTGGTAAGTACATTGTACTAAGTATGTAAAAAATAATTTGTATAACATTAATTTATATATTTTGACGTACGTAAATATACTGATGTTTTTTTCTTTGTTTGACAGGTAATAAAATTGATCTTGCTGACAAGAGAGAGGTTCACAGGCAGAGGGCTGAGGAGTTTGCTGAGGCACAAAGCATGGTCTATTTGGAGACCTCAGCCAAAGAGTCCGATAACGTTGAGAAACTCTTCCTGGATCTAGCCTGCGAACTAATCCAAGGGGCCAAGCAGAATACTTTAGACAATAACGACACTGCTCCCATGCCCGGAGAGGGGAAGAACATCAGCTACTTGAGCTGCTGCAGCATCAATTAGAGAGCTCAGCTCCATTGCCATGGGCACTAGCTAGCCTGTTTACTGTGGAGCGTAGATGGCAGGGATCCAATGCCACAGTGCTCGTCTGAGTTGTCAGGATGCCAGCCACCTTTGAATCCCATGCCTTTACTGAACAAGGGAGTTGGTCAACTAATATGCTCCCCTAGGAACAAGTATGTTCAGTCGGAACAATAGAAGCTGCTGCCGTTCTAGGAGGACTTTCAGGCCTCAGTGCAAAAGGATGCAAACTACAAATGGCCTTGTTGCTACCTGATGCATCATGTTAAGAAACGTGTAATGAATAGTAGTTATACATACTTTCAAAGTTCAAACGCATCCGACATACATAGTTTTTTTTTAAATTGGAATCTTAGAACCGCCACATTCGATAAAGAAAAATACAGAATTGACCTGCAGTACTGTTGAAAAAGCACCAAACTATACCAAGTATTTGTGTCATTATTTCAAATTTATTATTTTACCAACATAGTCATTATCATGTGATAAGATTCTTGTCATAGTAGTTTTTAGTGCTTTTGCTCAGATCAAAGTGTAAAATGTGATTTCAGGTTTGTACTGTTTATTTGTTGGATTTGCATAAATGACAGTGTTTCCCCTTTTTTATTTGACGATAAAGAAAGCTCTTAGGTATTACACTACAGTATATTGTGACAATGAAACTGTGAATATCTTTAGTGGTTCCCATATTGTTATTTCCAGCTGCTACAATATGTTTTTCATACTTTCATACTTTCGTGGTAAACATATACATGGGTATTTTAATTTTATGCTTAGGAATGTTGAGGAAATCTAGCACTCCCATGACTAGATATACTTTCTAAATTGTACAGTGCTGTTATTATTGATAACACAGGTTATGTATAATTTTGTTATATTCTTCATGAGCACATTGCTAAATGCATTTAATAACCGAGTACTATTTTAAACAATTACAACCTTAGCCAAAAAGCCTGAATAATCGGTAAAATATGAAACATTTTAACAATTTTACAATATAATTCTATATTGTAAAGCTCTTTTACTGCCTTGTTTTTTTTCTTGCCATTAATTAAAATCTAAAAATGAAACGATTAATATTTTAATGGGAGGGATATTGTATTTGTGTTCATGCTTTGTATTTAATTTATACCTTTGGTCACATTAGTCGATCGGCAGCATGAATTTGCTAAACTTTTTTGTGTCTAACTTTCTGTGGCAAAATATCTGCTATAACTGTAATGTACTGAATTGCACAATGCCATATACTGCACACATTGTTCTCTTTTATATATAGATATTTTGTTGTTCAGTAGTGACCTTCATGTTGTAGACCTGAATTTAACTTAGCACTTTGCTTTTATACTCTTTGAAGTAATTTCCCGAACAGAATGTCGTGAACCTCCATGTTAAGTATTTTGTTTTGCGTTAACTATGGAATGATTGATGTTTAGATAGGGTCATTGTTTATCCCTCCCTCATATGTTTGGCATCTACTATGGTGAATATAGGAAAGACATTGTTTTATTTGAAATCGAACTCCTTTTATTTTAATTGTACCAGTAATCCTAAAGTATACATTGAATAAAAACGCTAAACCTTTTTCAATGCTTGTTGATAATTTGTTTTTAAAATAGTTACTTTCTTGATGGCATATTTGCTTTATCCACTTTATAAAACCAAACGAAATATGAAATTACCATGTACAAAATGTTTTGGTGCAATTAATTTGCCTTCCTTATGAATTTGTATATCATCGGCCAGAATTATTAAAAAATTCTAAAACATTGACATGGGCGTGCCCATGCAACAAAAAAATGTGCACCCATAACACTCAAAGTCCCATCAGCCATTGCAAAGTTACTGTTGCAACGTTAGTGCAATGGTGTAAATTCACATAAATAGAAAATAAATTCAAAAAAATTAGCTGACGCGTTACATTTGTAAAGGTTTTGCCCGTTCTTCGCCTTCTATTTGTAAGTAAATCGGTGGTTTTAAAATCTGTTGCTCTGATTTGCTGACTAGCGCGATTCTTGACTTCCTCCAAACCAACTTGACAGTTTCCTTATTCGTGCATGGACAATGCGCATCGATCACTTAGTTGATACAGCTCATTTCTACAAACGCCCGTTGACACAGCAACGCATAGACCACCACAGACAGCTATGACCTCGGAAAACAGTAACGCAGTGGTTAGACCTGCAGTCACGGCCATCGTTATCTTATGCATCTATTGTTTACATGTGATAGCTCTTAAATCAAAACTTCTAACCAGACATGGCGTTTTAGATTATACTTCTACGAACTCCATCAACTATGACACCTTTTATTTTGATCAGAAGGTGAGTTATGAGAATTCCTGAGTAAGAATGGTTTTGAAGCCACTTTGGCAATGAGAGTCATAGAAGAACGTTGACACCACGCTCTGAAAAACTTCTGATCATCTTTCCAGATAACTGGCTAACTTTGTGTATTTTATTTTCTGTTTTTCATTCACTAGTTGCTTGTTGAATAAGAACAGTTGTCGTGCAATCTACTTCCTATTTGTATTTGTTTACTTGTAGTCATGCACCGTTGCCCTTTTTGTGTACTCAATTAGATCAGCTAATTGTTAGTTGTATTGTTTTTTGTAGTCAATCAATGGTTAATTTTTAAATTTCTGGTGTAATGGGCAAGCTATTAAACATTTTTGCTGTGATCCTGCTTGCATAATTTCCCCTATCCTCCTCCAGCCGACCTCCATCGTCCAATTGAATTGTTTTGTGGGCAATACATTTATTTATATTGTGTAGAATTAGGTCTTGTCACTGGAAGAGTTATTGCAATTTCCACATAAAGGATAAATTGTCAACCTTTTATGCAATATCGATTAGTTATTGCGTTTAACATGGCTAAGAAAGAGGCAACTGATGCAGGATCCCTACGGTATCCAAGCACAGTTATAACACTTTTTTAACAATATATTTATAGGATTTTGTTATGGCCTAAAGCCAAACTGTCTTCCAAAGTCCAAATTGGTGTGACTTATAGGCCCACTCATGTGAACCAACCTGTATTCCATGTGATCTTGACTTATCATCACAAGACAAAACGGAACAGTCTCCCCTGCAAAGCAGTGGACTAATCCTACCCACACCATAGCCTGTCCATGCTTATCCACCCCCAGCATCAGAAAGATTGAGGCCATCTGCTTTGCCGTCCATTGTCTTAGTTTTTTGTTTTTTTGTTTTTTTTCTTGCTGCCCAACCCAACTAATTGTCACAGTGAAGAGGATGCTGTTTTTTGGCCAAGTACATTCTGTACCGTCTTTAACATTAGCACTATTGATCAATCTTCTATTTTAGTTTATATATTGCGAATAGGTGATTTTAAAGGAAAATTGTAGCTGACTATCATTATATTCTTTATAGCCCTGCTTTTCTGATCTGTGTGTAGAAATTATGAAGTGGTCTGATTGGAAAAGCAAGTAGTGTTTAAAGGAAATCCTCTTAGCTTCGCTCTGCGTTAAGACAATGAATGGAAGTCCTCTTTAAAACATCCCCTCAACTTCCCTAATTGTCTGCTTTGGTTTACTATTATGGTCTGTTCATGGCTCATTTCCTGCAGGGGGCCATGTGTGTTGGTGTTGGCTTACACACATTTTTGGTTGGTTTTGTTTACAAATAAGATAATGGATTAGAATTGTTATGCAACCATGACAAATTCTGCATAAACACCCCTTGGGTCTAATCTGAAAATGAGAAGAAATGTAATGGGCCTGTAAATGAAAAGATTCTCTGAGAAGGCTTCAAAATAAAGCCACTTGGTGGCACTATTTAGCAACCTGTGGATATTATTAGGCTAATCACCCCAAAAATATTTCTTCATATCTCCTGTTAAAATATGATTGTTTTGGAAGTTGAACATATGTTTCATTTCGGTGTC
>JAVQJS010122575.1:0-12120 GCA_036024795.1 Galaxias rostratus | reverse complement strand
CCCCCCCCCCCCCGCCCCGGGCGAAGGGGAGAGAGGTAACGTAAACAAACAAATAAGAACGATGCATGCTCTAATGCTTCTCCTAAACGGGGTTAAAGACAGTGATTAGAGGCTGTATTGCCGTACGATGTTCACATGTCAGTCCCAATCTTTCCATCTCTTGACGTTTCAGCATAAACTCAAAATGCACGCACTACTGTCTATCTAAACTTGCAATAGCATAAACGACGATAACTTTTCCATAATACATAACCCCATATCATTATTTCTTCATAAGCATTAATCCAATACTTTCCAGCAACTTGTTTTTTTTTTAAATAGTTTTGACACTGTGAAATAAATTATCAACAAAGGACTGAATAACCTTTTTGGCACACCAAATCTTGGTCATAATATTACATTAAAAAAACTACGAATGACTGCGTAAAATAAAATCTCCAAAACTGACAACACAGACGTGCACTGCATCTCAAGCAGTAGATTAGTGCCTCTCTGTGGAAACTTTGCTCCCCTTCTTTCAGCCCATATGAACACGACTCTAATCTGACGTTGTCGAGTCCCCTCCTTCGGATAGCAACCCATTGACTTCAGAGAAGATGAAAGACAAACGATCCTCTCTCCTCGTCCCGCCCGACGCGGCAAAGGCATTTTGTCGACGCAACGCGGCCCGGAGAGCCAACTCATGCCGCCGGGAGTTTAAACGGGAAATGGGCAGTGCTTTATAATGCCGCAGTGCCTTGGAAATGAATGGGGATAATAGATATATTCACGGCAGTATTAATATGCTCCGTTCAAATTCTTCCCTTTCTCTATCCCACGCTCTCTCTCTCCCCCCCCCACCCCCACCCATATTCGCTCTCCAAGGCGCCAGACTACTTTGCCCTTGGCTATGCCTCATACTAAATAGATTTATGAGAACATTTGTGTCATATTTTCTCAGTTCCCGGATTGTCGAGACAGATCGTGCGCGTGCCACTGATTGAGTGGAATCACCACGACGGCCGGGCTCTCATTGTCAGGCCCCACACATTCATCTCTAGTGGAAATTTACAAAAAGGCAAATTGGCCAATGACACATCTCTCAAGGCTTGATCGCCACTATTAACATGAGGTCAGGGGTATGAAAATACTGGCAAAGAGACTATTTCCAATGACTGGGGACGCTCACCATCCGATGGTGAACTTTCGAGGAAGACTATATTAAGCTGGAAATTGAGGGCAGAGTGCTTTGGGAGGAAACGTGTTAATGCGTTTCCATTTGTCCACGATATTAGCTCGTTTTCGTACAACTGTGCCTTTATTGACACACACACACACGCACACACACGCACACACACACACACGCACATAGACACACGCTATTCAACGGGGTCTCTGTGAGTGTTATGAAATAAATCAAACTGATGAGCAGTGGAGCCATCCGTATATGTGTCAGAGAGGTAATGAAAGCTATCACAGCGGAGAGAAGTGAGAGGTGAATCTCCTTTGGAATAGGAATCCGACGTCCCACATCATGCGCGGTACAGAAAGTGCCCGTAGCGATATTCAACCCGACCCCATTTAAAGCTTAACTACCAACGCATATATTTTCGGCGAAAGCATTCCTATCGCCGAGGCACGAGGACCACCTCACGGTCCCTCTCTTTGCTCCGGCTGCACCCGGGGGAAATCATCTATCTTTAATTATCGTCTGGCGGTGGCGGCGGCACGCATCTGTGTGTGGCGAACGGAGAGCGGGCGGCAGACACCGCGAATCCCCAGGGTGGTCGGCCCCGCGCCGCCGGTGGAAGGCCCCGCTCGGTGGGCAGAGTGCGGGGGCGGGAGGGGCGCACCTCTCGGCCCACGCGGCCCCACTGAAGGGGCCGCATCGGGGGCCAGGCGCCGTGTCATCTTTCCGTCGGGCGCGGGACGCGTCTTGCCCCCGGGGTGCACGACACTGTCACAGGCATGTCCTCGTTTGGCGTTCAGGTGGAAATTAATGTCAAAGGTTCCTCGGTGCTGGAGTGTGACATACACTTTTGGGGAACAACTTTTCTACTTTAATTGATCGAAGGAAAAAGAGAGGACAGGCTTTGAAGTGCTGGGTGTTGCTCCATTGAAATGACCAGAAACATAATCTAGATTAAATGCGAAGGTGAAGTGTTAAACATACAAAAAGATACCACTATGAGGTGAGGCAACACTATAATGTGGTCTCTGAGTAATGCATTGTGCGATTCAAATAATTCATATTCAACATCCACAAGCCTTACAATTAGACTCTAAGGTTTCAGCGGTAGCTCAAGTGAATGCTTATTTTTTGTTTAATAAGTCATAAGATAAAACAGGTAGCATCGGTAAAGATTTCACTACACAGTATCGATCTGAAATCACCCTGCGATCGAATCAAGCCAATACATAAGCTGGACAAGAGCGCCAAGGCCCTTCCAACCCGCGCCATGACACTTCACACGGGGCGGAGAGTTAAAAGACACTGTGTGAGGAAAGAGACGCCCGGCTCCCCAGTGAGCACAGCATTGGCGATTCACCATAGCTAGAGAGGAAAGGGAATATTTGTCAAATACATGAGCGCACCTTCATTCGGTATGTACACTCGAAAGCTGCATGTCAGCGAGGGCTTTAAGGCAGCACAAAAAACCCAAACATCTAGAACCCCCCCCCCCCCCCACACACACACACGAAAAAAGACAAAACAATAGAAGAAAGACAGAGCTCGCAATAATGCCATCGATTATCATTATCCGGCAGACAATGCCGACGTCGAAGGCGACGCGGCTGCTGATCACATTATGGCAAAGGGGGGGTCGCTGATTGCGTGCTAATCAACAGCCATTGTGGTGGCATAAGGTTAAAGCAATCAGGCAGACGACGAGGGCCGCTAAAGATAATGCACCGGCCCACTGGCATCTTTCCTAATGCTGATTCTCAGAGGTGGCGAGCGGACTATGTCTATAGATGTGACTTAAGACCGCGTGACCGTAAGGTACGGTGATTTTAACACGCAGTTTAATACATGAGCTCCATCTTTAAAAAAAAAAGAGGAAGAAATATACATTACTTGTGGGCTAAAATGATAATTAAGTTTATTCAATGCATAAGTCAGATTCAAAAAGGACCTCAAATCCGTATGAATAATTACTGGAAAATAAAAATGGTAGAACACATTAATCCACTGCATTGCACACTTTGGCAAATGTTCACTGAAATACCCTCATTTCTCACTTTGCGTTTCTTGATGGGCATATCACAACTTGCCAAGTTATACTCGACAGTTTGAATGGCACCTGCAAGACACACAAAATGTTGGAACTTACGGTAAACTTATTGAACTTAATTGAACCCCGCCATGCGTACACAGTGGTTGCAAACAATGAAACAAGTAAAATTTCAGTCTATAGGACTATCGTCATCCGAAGCACATGTTAAGAATCATTAAATAAATAAAAGCTAAATCCCGAGGGAACATACAGTGCAATTTGCAATCAAACGGAAAAAAACAATATTAATAAGAGAGAGAGAGCGAGAGAATTAGATTAAACGATTACCAGGCAATGTCAATGCCTTTCGAACTACGATGGGCCAACGCTAACGCCGCGATCACAGATTCACAAAAAAAAAAAAACATTCCGTCTCAAATCTGACTGGTGACAAAGCAGGTAAAACAGTACTTCTGTTTTGAGGAAACAATGTGCCATGGAGGAAACATTAGAACTACCTAACGTGGCAAAGGTAGGTGTGACGCGTCGGGCTTCAAGCCCAGGGAAAGGGAACCGACACTCAGGACTGGCTGGGACTGACTGAAGGAGAGTCTCTGGAGTGGCCAATCAACGCAAGCCGACTGAGGGGGAAAAAAGAGGGACTTTTCAGGGAAATCAACCCTACTGATTGCTCTTTTCAATCAGGTATGTTAAGTGTGCAGATTCCAGCCTATGTGATTATTCACAAATTTGAAAGCCTCCGAACCTCGTGCCGACCCTTCCCCCCCCGCCCCCCCCCCTCCTCCTCTCGGGATCTTGATGCAACTGGCGAAAATCACTATCTTGGGGGAGCCCAGATGTGCAGAGGTGAGGTAGAATGGTCCTCCTTTAACGAGAAATCCCAACAACGGGGCCGGATCGAGCGGAAGATAAGAGAGAGCCTCTTCAAATAAAAAATGAGGACATATCAAAAAAATCTCAAAATACTTGACTTCTCTTCTGAGAAGGGCTTTTATTCAAAACCGGTCTTTCTTTTTTTTTTTTTTCAAACTTGATGTCCTGAAGGGAGGCACTTTCTTTTGCATTGCAGTCAGTTGTCAGATGGGGGGTGGGGGGCAAGCAGGGGCGATCCAGGGTGGAAAGTCCTTGCAGTACTCTGCTGCCGACAACGATCCACTCCATTACTCCATGGAGCTGAACTGATGTGTTGATGGAGGGAGACAGGGATGAAAATAAAGCAAGCGGCATCCGAAAAGAGACAAAACCCGCGCTTTGATTCTACCAAGCCGTAAGGCACAGGCGATGCAGCAGATTAAGAGCGCCATGAAAAAAAAGGGCCAAAACCACACTGTTGCAGCTATTTAAAGTTAATATCGACTTTTAAGTGGGGCGGATAGCGAATGCAAAATGACAAGTATTGCTCCCTGTTAGGGGTGAACAATGCTACAGGTTTAGGGCAACCGTTTTTCATGTTTCGTGACTAGTTTACTTGACAGGAGACCAAAAGCTTGTAACGGATCAGAAGATGGTGCTAAATTATTCAGTAAGGCTCTGGTGTTATCCACCGGAGAGAAACCCCCAGACAGGGACGGGGCGAAGGCGTGGCCCGCCATCAGCACACTCTTTTGTGTTAGGGCGCAAAGTGGATCTCATTAAATGTGCAGTGTAAATGTGTTCGCCCCAACACATAATTTCAGACGGTTGTTAAAGTAGGCCTTCGGTGTCATACTGTATGGAGTTAAAATATCCAAATACATACAAATAAAAGTGATAGGCGCCAATAAAAATTTGCGAGGGCACGTGGGCAAAACCAAATAAGAATGGTTGCCAATGAGTCAATTGAAATGAAAAAATAATAATATTTGTACAGTCCATGTACTATAAATAACGAACGAAAACAATTGTCTAATTGCATTAGACATAAGTTCCTCACACTTCTAATTATTATACAAAACTTGTGAAGATTCAGTTAAAGCTGCAAAAGTCATCCCTTGGAAGGCCAAAACAAATTGGTGTCTGGCTGACCAAAAGACAAAACTGATAAAAAACATAATTGAAAAGACAAGGCATCCTCCGGTAACCGCCAAACAATCATTTCCTGTCACCCAACACTTAGTTTGATCTCTTTGAGCTTCCCTATTGCAATTTTGCGGTACTTGCAGTGAGGCCTTTGACTCCTGTCAGGTAGCCAACAACAACAACAACACCCGAGCAGATTGTTGTCCCGTAAACGACTGTTAATGTCATTATTAGTCTGTCTGAAGTTTCATCCTTCCGCACACATACGACTCTGTAAGACCACTTCAACAATGACCACTTGCCTCAGTCAAGCACATAATTAGTCGAATTAGATTAAATAACCAATTAGGCAACTAACAAAATAACTACACCTCTGGGGACTCCACTAAATAATTGAGACTGGAATTAAAGAGGAATTCGTTTATTGACAGGCGGCGTGTCAGCGGCAAGACAAGCAAGCGTATCCTAGCAACACTGACAGAACAGCAACCCAGACAGAACAGCAACCCAGACAGAACAGCACACTGACAGTATTGCAGCACTGACATCACAGCAACACTGACAGAACAGCAAAACTAACAGAAGAGCAACACAGACAGAACAGCAACCCAGACAGAACAGCACACTGACAGTATCGCAGCACTGACATCACAGCAACACTGACAGAACAGCAAAACTGACAGAAGAGCAACACAGATCGAACAGCAACCCAGACAGAACAGCACACTGACTGTATTGCAGCACTGACTGACAGAACAGCAAAACTAACAGAACTAGCTACTTTTAACGATGAACATGTATTTCCAGGCAATATAGGTGGTTTGTTCAACCAATGGTGATGTAATGACATAATGCACCATATGTTGCTTCCACATAATTCTCCTTAGCCTCTTTATTCTACATAACTGCATTATTCTTTTGAATTGATGACATTGCCATTCACTGACAATAACAACATTTGTGATCAAGTGTGGAAACTTTATTTTATAAAAAAGGTTCTCGCTATCAACCAACACCACACAATTCTAATGACGAGCTTGAGTTGAGTTGCTTAACTCTGCCAAATAAGTAAGGGTCTCGGGATAGAATTTCTACCACTCCCAAGCTAAGTAAACTCTAAACTAAACTTTGTAACATGCAAATGCTCAAAGGTCAGAGTGGTTGAACCCTCCACAATAAGCTTTCACAAAACATTAAACAATATTCGATCAATATGATAATGCCATGGTGAAGAAACTTGTCTGCTATGCTTTGGCTTAAAGGGCTTGGGCCTTCAAACAGAAATCCTGTTCAATTATCTTAGGTACCAGCCAGCAAGTTGTTAAAAAAGCCAAAAGGTATTGAAGAGGGAGCAGCTATAAACTGATATGGGAAACATTGAGTTTTCAAAGAAGAAGGAAATATTCATGATATTGAATTCATGTAGTTAGACGAAGGTTGTTAGACTCGAACAATTTACCAGGGCATTTGTTGCAGGGTTTCTATGGACATGTTTTCTGATTGAAATTGAACATGGATTTTCTTTTCTTAAATAATTCACCATTTGTGTAATATGTCTGGTTTGTTTGGGTGCAATGCTATTATACAATACAATCGACGAGCTTATCTAGTCATTCACACCCCTAAAATCATATGCAAAGCAAAAGAAAGGTGTGTGTGTGTGTGTGCGCGTGTGTGCGTGTGTGCGTGTGCGTACGTGTGTGTGTGTGTGTGTGCGTGCGTGTGTGTGTGCGTGAATGTGACTCATCCAGTCTCCGGGAGTGCGAGCCCACTGTGGAAGCCACGTCGTTCCCCCGTGATGAGAGTGAGCAGACGTACCTTTGCTGGCACTCTCTACGTGCTCCAACTCATCTGGAAACCGTAGGATCTCTGGGTATTTCTCCTCACACTTCTCCGCCAGGAAGTGAAGCAGGGTTGTATTCTGATCGGCAGACTTCGTGTCTCGGAGCTGTAACAGAGGGGACACAAATGTATGCGTGCATTCTTTCTCGTTTGACTGAAAAGCGATGAAATAAGTCAGTGTACCCATCTATGGGTGTTGCATTCACTTTGTCAACTACCGACGTGCCGATTTGTTATTCGACTTATTATTGAAATATTTCAATAGTTAAACACAATCACCCCAATGACCTGCACTAGAGGAAATGGCTAAGTGCTAAAATCTTTCACCACCCAAGGCACCATGGCTATTTAGGACACTGAATAGACAGACCCCTGGCCATCAGATTCAAAGACTGATGCCTTTGCCCTCTCCATTTACCCCCAATGATACCCATTCTTCCTGAGCTGGCTGAATGAATGAATGAAAGAATGCTCAACTCCACAATAAACAGTGAATCTGCATGCCAGTGTAACACTGGTAGATGAGATATTAACCTTTGCATAAACTCGCAAAGCTTTTCCAATAGTGGCACATCCCCATTAGACAAGTATGGTATAAGATTTTATTGTGACTTCAAAGGTTGCATTGTTTTGAGTGGTAGCGAGCAGTTTTAATGAACTAACAAAACAGGAAAGAACCTAGAACACAAGAGAGCTAAACCCGTAACACCTTAATGTCTGCTGCAGTTTGTATTGGTTACTGTATTCATTGAAATAGCAGTCTTGCAACACCCCCCAAAAAAGTACATGCAATACACAACATTTTTAAAGTGTAAAACTATAAGGCTAAGCCTCCGGACACATTTACTTTGGCAACAATCATACACGGTAGGATTAGCTCAAAGGGCATGAGCAAGGGTGGAAAAATATTAACACAATTGACATCCCGACGCGGAATTGTTAATCACCTGATTACAGGCATGCGGCGGCAGTTAGAGAGTGACACATGAAAGGTCACAGAGATAACGCTGATATGCCCACCCTAATGACCTTTAATACCACCCACATTCTATCACCCAGACGACACAAACTTGAGAGGCGATAGCACCACGGCCGTCATCTCACTCGCAGAGCGTCCCCTGATCACCAGGTAAAAAGCCTGCGGTAACCCAGTGGGCCCTGAGGTAAACGCCCGCTCAGCGTATGAGCCCCGCGTTATCAGCGCTCTTTACATGGGGCCGTGATGCTTCGGTTTGTTGTTCAATGATATAGAGTGTGAGGAAGAGGAAGGTGGTGGTGTAACGTCCAGCCATTCACGCTGCCATCCACGCCCGACCTTACCCTGTGTCGCCAGTCTCCGTTGGCCGAGGCCTATTCCCGATCGTATGCACGGAGAGTGAATCGTCCATCGTCTAGGTATGCAAACAATGGCGATGGATTAATCTCACCACCGTCCTGGGAGAGAATCACCTATTCAACAGGATCTTAGCGATCAATAATGCATTTAGCCCCGCAGGCCCCTTTGAATCTTTATCGAAGTGCAAAGGCCTTTTCCGAGGATCAAACAATGATCGTTCGCGGGCACGCGGAATTGAAACGACCTAATTTTCCGAAGCGGGAGGAATTGACGAACCCATTGAGTTGAGCACAGAACAGCATGTACACACCAGCCTTCGTCCGTCTATCAAATAAGACAATCGGATGGCAAAAGGGTTTCTCACTGTGAATGATTAACGATATCGACACTCATTCTTGTAATCTCCCGCTGTGTTTTAATTTTAAAAGATGCACGTATCACAAGAGTAGTCCGGCACGTACCCATGAATATTGTATACACTCGTAAACAAATAGTAATTGTATCAACTGTCCTCTTTCTCAAACTTGCACGCTGACTGACAAGCCGGTAACAGTGTAGCGAGCAGTAATATGTGTGCGTGTGTGTGCGTGTGTTTGTGTTCACTTGCGAATCTGATTCTCTAAGACACTAAGGTCTGATACCAAGTCTATCTTCTTGCTTTGCCAATGCTGGGCATCCACACACCAGCTCATTTGGAAGCTTTGGCGAACGGTCCAGCGCAGACACCCAAAACAAGGGCTAGCCGCCCGCACTGGTGAACGCAGCTCAGCAGCCCTAATAGGCTTCTCTTGATATCCACTGAATTAAAGTTCTGCTCCCTGCTCAGCCACAGGGTGTTTACCAATCACTGCCTTGCAAAGCAGACATGCACGTATACACACACGCACGCGCACGCACGCACGCACACACACACACACACACACACACACACACACACACACACACACACACACACACACACACACACACACACAAACACACACACACAGAGGCTAAGATGGTAAACATGAAAAGCGTCTCCCTGCAGATCTCTAGGCAGCACAGCCGACCTCTGCAGGTTTTACAACATGCCTGTCGTCTCCCATTTCTACAGCCGTCACAGAGTAACATTTACTACTACTTTAAACAGCAAACGTTGCCAGTGTGAGTTCAGCATACCCACATAAACTTTGTGCGATGAAGGATGCAACTACTTCAGAGGTAGTCAGCGCCACGGTAGTCAACAGAGTTAAGTTGCATTTGTACAAACATCCCTCCAAACCCTTTATCAAGTTCTTCATATGAAGCCATCACAACAGCTATGAATCAAGTTAACAAAACAGTAGCTGCAATCTAGCTAATTCTGCAAGCCTGCACTCCATATCAAGTCAAATAAAACAAAAATAAATTCTAAAATAAAACGCGTATCGTATCCTCTGATCCATGGAATGGAGATATATTGTCAGACCTGATCCACTTTGCGTTCCTTAAACAATACCAACAACCACGCTGAAAGAAACAGAACAACATTTAGGCCACACGTGGTGAGTTTCAATTAACCTCTCCAGACGCCTGCGGGTCAACGAGCAGGCACAGTGGTCGTCCCTGCTAGCACGCTGCTAGCTACCAGACGACGAGCCGATCGAGATGGGGGGGGTGGGGAGACAGGGGGGCGACGGCAGGGAACACGTCGCGTTATCACGAGGCTGCGCTGCTACTGTACATTGCATAAATTGAATGTCGTGACGCGCGGAACATCGGTCACACCCCACTGCGACACGCTCCTCAACAGCCCCTGGGTCTCCGCGTAGGTCTGTGTGTGTCTGCCAGTGTATCCACTTCAGTGCGTGTGTAACTTTTCCCCCCGCATTCGTTCCCCACTGTGACTGCCATGCTGCTGGGAGAGCTAATTAGCACGACCAACCTCTGCGCACCCGCACCGACAAAATCCCTGCCATATACACCCTTTAGTCAACTGTGCCAACCGAATCCACACTGGCACATACACACAACAAGCATATGCAGACTATTTGTGCGCGCGCACACACACACACACACACACACACACACGTAAGCACGTGCGCACTTTCATTAGATGAGGATAAATCATCAGCTCACATTGGGTAATCACAATTTAATTTCATGCATTTGAAATTTTTATTTGTTTATTGTTATACCCCAAACTATCATTACCACATGCAAAAAGTGCTTCTTTGCGGCATTGTTTCTCATTTGCTGGCTCAGATCAACAATATGCTGGGGAAAATCACTAATCAAGGAGCAAGGGAGCGGCGCACATTTTAAAGCGAGCGGGCCGCTTTGCCCTGTGACTCTCATTGTTTATAATGGTACCAGATTGTGGGAGAGGGCCAGGAAGCAGGCCGTGGCAGAGGATCAATGACGCTCGCACCATACCCAATCAACACCAAAGCAAGACCATATCAGAGAGATAGGGGAGAGAGAAAACAAACCAAACTGAATACTTGGCTGGACAGTCCATCCGCCACATGGTTGTGTCACTGATAGCCCCCAGCTTGGCTATTTCTCTTAATTTGAGTTAAGAGGTGTCCGAGAACTTTAGCCTAGGTCTGCGTCGGGACCGGTTGGGTTGGGAGAGGGAATGGGAGCACGCCGCAGACATTTATTCAGTGCAGTGGGCTGGCTCCGCCGAAGTGGTGCAACCCTGCCGTTTCTGGTGATTAGGCAGTCATTAAGATTATCTGACAGCGTTGCAAGCTGATTAGCACATCGAGGTGAAGATCATTGACATCACGGCACTTCGCTGAGACCAGGGTAGCGGATCATTCGTGCCGCTAGGAATGAAGAGAGCGCAATTTCCCCCCTCGACATTGATCACACGCACTGGCAAAAAGATCACAGCGAAACATTCACTACTGAATTAATCCGGATGGAGGAGTACTGGCCAGGCAAAAACGGGAAGTCGTTTGGAACATCAATGTAGTTATTCACAGAGTACAGAGGTTACGTGTGATTGTGCGCGTGCTGAATGGATTCACATAGCCTTTCCCTGGTCTTTGATTCAGTCATCCCTTTACAACTATATCTGTGGGCTTCTAATGGATTTAACACAACTGCAGTTTTCTACTGCGGGTACGCAGTTTTACACAATAAGGAAATGTTCAATAATTATAACTTGAAGGTACTGTGTTCCGCTTGGGTAAGCCAAATATAGTTCCCTAATTTGATCACTGAGTATATGCACTCTGAAGAAATATCATTTACTCTGCAATATCATGAATTGCCTTAAGATAGCATTGCACCAAATCCCAGACACATTAGTGTAATGCCATGCAGCCATTCTAGAATACTTATCATTCCAGGTGAAGAGGCAGGCCGTGTGCTGCATTACAACCTCCACTGAGATGTATAATAGGGGATTTAAAAAATAAGGTCAATTAAAATATAAAAAATACAAAAAAAAAACGAATAACCCCCCCCCCCCCCCACACACACACAGCACTGGGAATGTAGAACCCCCTCTCCAACAGAAGGATTGTCTGAACTTGATTGCTCAATTTAACTTTCACCAAAGGAGTACCAGCAAAGAAATGTCCCAATTCTCACTGTGTGGATCATTTTAATGGTGCACACTTGGTGTTCAAGTACACTCCTAAGCGACGAGAGAGAGAGAGAGAGAGAGAGAGAGAGAGAGAGAAAGAGAAAGAGAAAGAGAAAGAGAAAGAGAGAGAGAGAGAGGAGAGAGAGAGAGGAAAAATAAGGACTACT
>JAVQJS010122558.1:0-26091 GCA_036024795.1 Galaxias rostratus | reverse complement strand
AGGCCTACCTACCTCCAGCCAACTATATAAGCTGGACCGATAGTAAAAAAATAAACGGACCCATGCCTGTTTCAAGAAATGTTTGTGGACCTTCAAGATTTCTAATTGGGGACCCCTGGCCTAAAGCTTCAAGTGTAAGGTGTGGTGCGTCACCTGGCGGTACATTGTGTTAAGACCTAAAATGCAAGCGTTTAAGTCATGTTTCATCAGTGCGTCTGGAACAAATGAATATTATTTCTCTTCAATTCATTATTATAACCATTATTACAATAATTAAAATCAAATCCATAAACTATGTTTTTAATTTAAGATTTGTCACGCCAACCTGAGTTTGCTACTTTGTTTATGATTTCCATGGTAACTGCTCAAGTTTGACTGTTTCCATGGACACCTCACTATAACTATTAATGGGGTCGATTCTTAGGCATTTTCTAGAACTAGCAATCTAGCTAGCGAAATAATCCAAATAATCATAATTTTTGGGGGGCAACCACCCTTGTCAGGTGTCCTATTCTACAAATTAAGCAATGTCTTTAGGTAGGGAGCACGGATTGCCATTTCTACCAGGGAATACATTTCGGGACATAACGGTAAGAGTATATGCAATTCACACAAAGTTCGGAAACATTAGATAGCAACGTTCTACTGCCAAGCCTTTTTCTCTGCTCACACTGTCTAAATTTGCACACATGGATACATTTTTGATCGTTGCATTGGACAAATCGTGTATTGGTGCTACTGTCAAAAAGTAGTACTGAGACATGTTTAATCAGATTGTTGTTGCTTTAGTTGTAGCATAAATCAGCAGTATTGAACTTGCAGATTGGGCATTGAATATGTTTGGTCAAAGAATTATGTTTTTTTTTCATGTAAAATACTACAAAACTGTACATTTCTGAGAAATGATATGGTACTTCAGTCTACTTTTTTATCTTACAAACATTTACCTAAGTAGCTTTCAAATGTTGCTCGATAACTTGAACATGTCTACATTCTATTATAGTCATTTGTATACATATTGTCTTTTTCCTTTTTCTTAATTCATATGGTTTTACTGTATCTCTCCTTTAAATGTTGTAATTGTTGTTGTTTTGTCCATCTTATTTTGTGTGTTTTTCTAAATGTATTGAGAACTGCAATATAAATAAATCAACATGTTTCTTTATGTCCAATTCAGTTAGTAACATCCGTCTTTATATATTTTAAATTTTCTGTCTAGCCTTCCGCTTTCCATCGCTCCCAGACATTGGACTTTAAAAAAGGCTACGCCCTGCCACGTAGACCCAGGGTTGGCATCGGACAGGCATCGCTCCTATCAGATGAACTGACCCAGAACAAGATGAATGAGCTGTCCCCTGAGACGCCCATTCTCACCTATGGGACCGCACTCGACAACCCGTATCTCAACTTCATCCCTGCTCATGTGGCCTATAACAAGAAGGTATTGACGTTTGTGTCTACAGACAGCCCAGTCCATGTAATTTTTTACCAAAGTATCTAGCAAGCTGTTTTGCAACAGGTGTTATGTTCTCACACCATCTATCTAACCCCTTGCTCTAGGTGTTGCGTTTCTACGCCTACTTCCAACAGGAAGTCCTGCACTCCCCTGATGAGGAGTACCGTGTGCGCCCTGTGGTCATCTACTACTACTTGGAGGACGACAGCATGTGCATCATTGAGCCTGTGGTGGAAAACTCGGGCATATGGCAGGGCAAGCTCATCAAGCGCCAGCGCCTGCCCAAGAACGACCGCGGGGACCACTACCACTGGAAGGACCTCAACGTGGCAGTGGACCTGACGGTGTATGGGACCACCTACCGCGTTACACACTGTGACGCATTCACCCAGGTAAAACTCACACACACACACACGCACACATACACACACACACAAATATACCATATCATTGTGGGTGCGTATGTTAACACATTTTGATCATGGCATTGCAATTGTATAATCCCCCGAACTCACTCTGCATATTTCATGCGCGTGTCATCGTCAGGAATTCATGGAGAGCGAGGGCCTGATTCTGAACGAGCCCGAGGACACCCCGGTTGACCCCTACGTTACAAATCGCGTCCCAACTGACCGCTCCTACATCACCCCCTCCGAGTTTGACCTCCTCCATCAGTTCCTCACCTTTGACCGCAAGGTGACACCTCTCACCGTAACATTAACCGTGCTGGTGATGCTGTCATTATTCCCAGAAAGGCCTGCCACCTTTTGCTCCTCTCACGTTGTGCCCGCGCCCGCAGGTGCTGCGTTTCTACGCCCTGTGGGACCACACTGACTCTCTGTATGGCGAAGCCAGACCGGTGACCATCCAGTACTACCTGGTCGATGACTCGGTGGAAATACGCGACGTCCACGAGCCCAACTGTGGCAGAGACCCTTTCCCCTTGATGCTCCGCAGACAGAAGCTCCCCAAGCAGATCAAAGCTACCTGCGGTGAGAGAGGGAAAGCTGGCAGTGTGCTGCTCCACTGTGACCCTGCTGCTCTTCGTGAATAAGGAAAGGACAGTGCATTAGTGGCACCAAGGGATTATACTGCTTTTCTGTGTAGGAGGCTCCCTGTAAAGGGAGACCTTGGTCCTGCATCAAAGTTCTTTATTTACTCTTAGCACCCAGTGACTAGTTTCATTTTCTATATGAAGCCAGCAAAGTCAGGTGACTCTGACCTAACCAACCCCCCCCCCCCCCCAGGGACTCTGATCTAAGTGAGTCTTCTCCGTCTCTCTCTCCACTGCTGCAGAACCCTTCCCGACCTGTGTAATGGAGGTGACCTCGAACGAAGTGCAGGAGTACTACTCCCCCAAGGACTTCAAGGTGGGCGAGACCCTGCGGCTGATGGGCCGCCGCTTCCTGCTCTACAACTGTGACGACTTCACCAAGGCCTACTACCGGGAGCACTACCCCGACGTGCCCCTCAAGCCCACCAAGGTGCCCCACAGGACGGACGTGTTGGAGGAGAAGACGAGGGTGAGCGAGAGAAGGCCAATGGTGACCCGCTGGGCTTTATCACTTAGCCGCCGTCACCAAGTGTTTTGCTTAAGGTGTTTGTGTTTCTGCGAGTGGCATGGTTGTACGTTGTCTAAATCAAGGTGTGTATTTTGAGTCTCCCTTCCCACCCGTGTTTCTCAGGAGATCCCTCCCTACAATGGCTTCGGCTCCCTTGAGGACTCCTTCCAGAACTGCCTGTCGCTGGTCCCCGAGCCCCCCAAGAAGAACCTGGTGAAGATGCTGGAGAACGACAACAAAGTGCTGCGTTACGCAGCCACCATGGTAAGGCAACGACTCACGGCGAGAGGACGGGTTTAAGGTTATCAGGACTGGATGAAGCTACATAACAGGGAGGATAGCTTTGCTTAGTGCAACCGTCACTCGGATACAGCTATGCCTCTCTGATCAGTAAGATCAGTGTTGAACCTCTAGTGTCTCTCCCTCATCCTTCTTCTCCTCCGTCTCCCTGACGACAGGACTCTCAGAATCCTCAGGACGCCGGGCGCTGCTTCATCCTCTGCTACTACCCGTCCAACGACATGATCAGTATTTTTGAGAAGCCCACCCGAAACTCGGGCATCATCGCCGGCAAGTTCCTGGAGAAGACCCGCATCCCCAAGCCCGGCTGCAGTGTGGACCAGCCCGTGTACTACACACCTGCAGACTTTGCCATTGGAGCTACAGTGGAAGGTAGTCTAGTCCTGGCAGTTGTGTGCTTGGTCTCATCTGATAGTTGTGATATTTTAGTTTTTAGTATTTCAGTTATCAGTTTATCAGTTCAGTTGTTTTAATTTATGGGAAACGACCACTCAGTTCTAATTGATGTCAGTTGAAAATCAAGTTGTCGTCAATGTAACACCAGGTCGGATATTGAATGTAGAGAGACTGTTCTATTTCTCCGTTGTTCCGTCATCTCTCCCCTTTTACCTTTTCTCAGTCCTCCGTCACCGCTTTGTCCTGACCGACGCTGACCAGTACGTGCTGAAGTACCTGGAGTCCATGTCGGACCAGATCCCCTCTGAAACCCTGGCCTCCCATCGCCGGAGACACGGCATGCAGATGGGGAGTGGGGAAGGGACCCAGGTGGACGCCCAACCCGGGATGAGTCACAATGGTACCCTCTAAACCTGAAGTAGCGGATCTGGAATGGACCGACAGGATCCACTCGTTATGACAATTAATCACGGTTCTTTTTTTCTGCTCTCGCTCCACAGACGGTGAGGTGGCAGCAGAGCCTTCATCATGAAATGCGTGGGTTTCCCGCCGCTCGGCTCGAACTCCTCCTCTGATGACCTCAACGACTATGTTAACAAAGGCCATTGCATATGTTTCCCATAAGAATAAAATGGCGTTCTAAGAACACATGGCTGCCTATTTTTCAGTGAATGTAGCCTGTGGACACTTATTGGGTAACTGATGCACTCACCATTCCATCAGTCAAGGTGTTTTGATGCCACCAAAGACCTTGATACATTTTCACTTTAAATAATAGATCTCTCGCTATCTTTGAAGACAAAAAGAAATTACCCTTGCTTGTACTCACATACATTAACAACCCACAGGTTGTTTTATTGACACATGTATATATTTAGTTTAGTTGAACTCGTTCTAAAGCACCAATGACACTGATTTACTAATTTGATTTGGTTTGCCAAAAATCCATTATTGGAAGATATCATTTGATTAATATGATAAAGTATTCACAATCCCCTGTGAATTCGTGTCTTGAAAAATAACCCGCTTCATTTCAGAAATATGCATTATTTAATAAAGTAATAAACTGATATTTAACAAAAACATGGAATGGCATGCATTACTATCCAACACACATACAAGATGCCCTCCTGCAAGCAACCAAAACAAGTTGAGTGCAGGATTTACACCGACATAACCACTAGGAAGGGGCCAAGGATGGACAACCCACATGATTGGTCCAATCTCATGTTCTCTTGCTCACTTTACTCAAACTGACCCTTTGCTGATTGAGTTGTGAGTCATACAGAGATCTGTGTGTCCCTAGAAGGCTACCATAGAATCAGTAACATTGAACTGCACCAATGGAAAATGCACAAAAAAAGAAGAAAGGCAACGCCGGTTCTCAGCCCACGGCGGCATTAATGAGATACACACTAGAATCAGAATCAATACAGTACTTATGCATGAGGACAGGCATCGAAACATTTCATTATTGACACACACAGTATACAAAGTGTCACATATACTTTACACACAAATGGTTCTTTATAGAAAGAAAGGTGGGATAGAGGGCAGCGTGGGTGTAAAAAAAAACACTGATACAAGGAGAGTAAATGTCTGTTGGGGCTCATGGAGGTTTTTGGAATTCATTTTCAGCATTAAAGCCTGTGTCCATGACGACCCGAGCCTATGCGTCGCCTCCGGACACAAAACCAGGAGGCGGACGGACAACCAGTAGTCTCCAGTCACCGGTTGCACAGATGAGAAGCCTTTGTAAGGCCTGGGGCCACTGTTCAGGGCAGCCATTTTGGGTCAAACTTAAGGGGCCTTGATCTTCTTGGTTCTTGGAGAGGCTCCATTCTCAGCTTTCGTTATTCCATTTTCGTAGTGACCAACTGGTGGGAGGATAGTCGAGGAGAGAACAATGTATGCGGTAAAAAAGAGGTCCATTCAAAAATAGGACAAAAAGAACCTACCAATGTGGACAGTACAAGTCAATGCATGGATATCCTGTGAGTTAGCTAGATTTTTCATTGAAAACCAGTCAAATGGCATAGTGTGTGTGTGTGTGTTAACTTACGGGAGTCACGCTTTAGCGGCCGGGGGTTCTGTTTGGCTACAGCCCTCTTGCGGGCGGCCTGCTCATGTCTAAACTCTCTCCACCGCCGCAGCTGGAAGCGGAAGAACTTCCAGAGCAGCCAGGACTGGATTAGACACACCAAAAGCAACACAGTGATCCTAAAGGGCATGGGGGAGAGAGTGGATTACGTCAGAATGTGTGTGCGTGTGTATACAGTATGAGAACAGAAAAGTGACGCAACAGCAGCTTCTTGTGTATATTCTCCCAGGTGCCCACACAGCCACTGTGTGTGCATATAAATAAACAAACATACAGTACCAGTCAAATGTTAAGACAATTTCCCATCGAACTGTATGCACACACAAAAGTAATTACAGTTATGGGGTGCCCAGAAAGTGATGTATGCATGTGCCTGTGAGAAAGAGACAGAAGCATGTGTGTCTACAGAGAGACCATGTGTCCACTAGGGATGGCCCTGCCTTACCTTATCAGAGTAGTGTTGAAGTTTCCCATCTCCAAATCCAAACTCTGGTTCTCGGAACGGGCCAGGCCAAATCCCACCGCCAGAAACATGAGGGTTAGAGTCACCATCCGTGTAAATACGAAGCTCAACGCCCAAAGGTCGAACCTAGACACACAATACATACAGTACACAGGTCGAATCATTATACCATGTCATCTCTACTAAAAACACTGACACATGCCAAACCAGCTTTTTCTCCCCAATAATTCTTTGATCCGAAAAAGAAAACTGGTCTAACTTAAAATAGCACAGTATAACATTCCCCCATTAACATGGATGGAGAAAATAAGACGCTTACATTTTCTGGTGGCCCTCGTCAGTGAAATAGAAGAGCCTGGCGATGTGGAAGCCCACCTCCGATAGGTACTGGAGGAACAGGAGCACCAGGCCCACACGACTCAAACTACAAGAAGCCAGAGGGGGAAGAGAAAGAGAATGGGACAATGTGGGAGGGGCAGAGGACATAGACTATAACACTCGGGGGAGGAGCACAGGGACAAGGCAGGGGATATCCAAACCAAGACGACACAATGCAAAGTTGTTCCTTTGTAATAGCCTAGCATTATAACAGTGTCACATTCGACCGGCGCTCCGATGGTACATGTATCGAAGACTGAGACCACGTCTCGTCTTTCGCCTGGAGGGGGGTTCTTACTTGAGCAGGTATGCTGCAGAGATGTGCAGTAGGTACAGGCAGATGTACTTCAGCTGGCGAGGGATCTCCTCCTGAAAAACAAGGTCGGAGCCGGAAGAGTAAGAACGCAGTCAGCTATGTTCCACTGTCAGATCACATGCCCTGAATTGGTTCAAATGCACACAATCCCTTGTTGTTAATCACAGGACATCTGGGATGTTTTTAATTGTTTTGTTAGGAATCTTTTGTTTCAGGGTCTTTCAATGTTATTTTTTAGTTAGACAAGTTCTTAATATTTGCATATCACACACACACACTCACTCACACTCACACACCCACACACACACACCCACAAACACACACACCCACAAACACACACACCCACACCTTGTTGTTCTGATGGAGCCCTTACTAACCTTGCGTACTTTCTGGAAATAGAGCTCTGGCAGGGTATGAAGCCAGTACGCCAGCTGAGTCAGGTAGAAGAACTTCACCTGGAACCTGTTGACAAAAACAAGCACACACAGGTAGGGTCTTTCACGTTCATGAGTAAAGAAACTGCATTGGAATTGAGCATTGATCATATTAATTAAGTAATCGAGCACTACAGCCAGACAGGGAGTAATACCTGAGATTGACATGAGGGTAATTCTCCCAAAGGCTGCTGGGATGCAGTAGATACCCTTCCTGGATAGAGGAGGGAAAGGTTCGTTTGAGGTCACCAATGTTTTCCTCCACATCAAAGCGAGCCGTGTAAAATGGGTAGTGTGCGTTTGCATGTGTCTAGTACATGCATGTTTGCCTTGGTTTATTGCCGTGGCCCTGTGTAAATGTGTGTGCAGTTATCTCACCGTTATGACGACATACAGGCTCCACACACTGGACACCAGGTGAAACACACACAGTTGGCCTGACTCGTTGAACTTGGTATTCTTGCTCTTCGACAGATGCAGACGCCGGTTCACTTTCTGCAAACAGGACAATAAAACGCAACCCCGTGACTGGCCAGGGTCCAAACCCTGTGGGAGGCGTAGCCGCTCGCAATCGGATTAGGCTCCAGTTTTGGCCCTATTATGATGCGCAAGGAAGTGTACAGTAACCAAAATACCAGCGGAGAACAAAAGGCAGAGTGCTAAATATAACCACTCCCAAGCACTTCAGAGGCAAACATTCCATTTCTGATAATGCTATCCCACTCTAAACAAACAGGCGGCGAGAGACGGGGCTCCAGTGACAACAAGCCTGAGCTTAGGCAACGTTTCTGCCCAAGTAATGTTGTTGATCTCTTACAAAAGGCATCGAAAGTCAGAAAGAAAACCTCTCTCTCTCTTTTAATGGAGATCAAGGGCTGAATGCGTGGGTACTCACATCCAGGATATATTCCTGCACCACGGCGTGGAGGATGATGGTGATGAAGAAGTAGAAGAGGATAGTGGCCCAGTCCCTCCACCCGTACTGGTACAGCGTCACCTCTCCCTCTAAACACACACAGGAAGGGTACAGAATTATCTGTAGTCTCCAAATTAAAGCAAACATCTGTAACCGGTATGCACCTGGTGGTGTCGCACTCCAATGCAAATAATCACTTTCGAAATTAGAAGTGTAGACACACACTAGAGGTTAGTGTCAACACCCGTTGTTTCAGAAGTGTTAACTTCCCCTGTGAAATAAGCCTTAAGTTATTCAACACTCAACAGTGCATGGCTACTTTTTTCATGCCCTAATAGTTGTAGAGTAAAACTATGCCTATATTAAGGAATGACCGATGAACTCACCAGGAGAAAATATGCTGACATTGTACTGTGGTTGGATGAAAAGAATGGCAGTCTTGGCTGTCGCCTGGAAATAAAAAAATGTGATAAGCGAAGTGAAATAATAGTAATTGTTAGGTATGGCGCTGGCATTCTCATTCATGTGTCCATAAAGCACTGATGTCGGGATGGGGCCATAAAAAGGCCCTTACATCTGAACCCTCTATTGGGAAGTGAAGACCATGGGGTGACGAAGGTGCTGAGTTACTTAAAATAGGTCGGCATGACAAGGCTTGCAATGACTAGGGAAGTTGCTACTTTTACTGAAGCTCACTGTTCACCGACTCGTCGCCAACATTCCGTACGTGCCAAGCCACAGGTGCCATTACACAGCCAATTGAGTTCACATCCAGTTAGCCTTCGTTGGCGACCAGATAGATACGTGTAGTTTATTCACTGTGCCTCACTTTTTCCACATCGTGAAGGCTCATGAAAATAGCCTTCGTCTCGCTGACTGCGAGACAACAAAAGAGACTGACTCCCGAATTTAAACTGATCAGCTACAATGTAGATCTCATTACATTTGTAGGCAATTCGATATTCACAATGTATCAATGCCCGTGCCTGTAGGAAACATAATCTGGTTTTCTCTAACAAAACTGCTTGCCCTCGCAGGCTGCCTGAGAGATTGAGACGTGGCAGTTAACTTGAGTTCGAATTGGGTCGCTCTCCGCAGGAAATACTCTAGCGGAGGAATCAAACGACCAACAGAAGTGAAAATGTCAAAACTTAAAAAACGTCAAAAAGCCAAATACGTGCAAATAATGAAGTATTTACTTGTGTAGCTGCAACTTCTCTAATCTTGCGGTTGCCCGTTTTATATAGGAACTGACGACAGTTGTCACTGAATAAATAACTTAGTAATAAGATAAATTGTGAGCTACGGGAGCATGTTCAAAAATGTAATCTTGTTTGACAGCGTTTTAGCAACATATTCAATAATCTTCAATCTGATTAAATGTATCGACTAAAGAAAATAAGCACGATTATCAGAACGTGTGTTACAAAGAGCACTGTTCATCCAGATTGTCGACAATAATAATTGTGATTGAATTAAACAAATGCATGTTGTTGGTAAACCATTTATCACTATATCTCCAGCAGACTTGCCAGCAAATAACAGCTGAGTAGACGAAAGAAAAAAAGAAAATCTGAGTTCATCTCACCTCAAACATCAGCCCGATCAATATCAAAATCACCAAACTAAAGACAATATCCGCATGGTTTTGAATTAAGAATTCCTGGCTGAAAAATGGATAACTCTTGTTTCTTCTACGAAATGCCATTTCGGCTGAATGAAATTGTTCTTGTTTTTCCTAAATCAGAGTTTTTCTGACTGCGAAGTTCAGGAGTTAACTTTATCTGCAATATGCGCATGTGCAAAACCTTAAAGGGCGCGTAACATACATTCCTTTCTTTGAAGAACTTTGCGTTTCTGTGAATTAACTGAATATAAATGCATGCAATATTAATCTGGGAGTAAAATTATTATTTCAAAAAGAGCATTTCATTTCCTTTGAAGAAATTCACATTTCTGGAAATTATCTAAATAAAAATGTATGTAACATTAATGTGTGAGTAAATGTATTATTTCAAAAAGAGCAGTTCAAAAGGGCTCGATAAAGATAAAACATTTCGTGGGTAAAGTGTCTGGCTTTCATTGACACATTAATAAATAGTCAATACAAATGACTCTTACAATGTTGAATTTGGTCACCCCAGTATGACATTTATTGCTTGTTAAAAGCCACCAGCGGCTTTGCACCTACAAATCAATGCCAAATAGGCAAGCACCTGAGAGGAAGGAAACGTTGATACCAGCTTCACTTTTAGCTGTTAGCATTTGTGAATTAATCCCTTTACAGAACATCAATCAACTAAATGCAATAAAGACCAAAGAAAATCTAAAATCCTAAAATCGTATTGTCATTTTCTTTTTGCACACTTGAGGTTTTGAAAATGTTTTAAAGAGGCTTGGTATACATTTTATATTATAATGTTAATCAATGTAACATTTAGCAAATTTCAACATGGTCAACATGTTTGTATGCAAGACAAAAATAATAATAAAAACACAAACATGTTTGCAACACAATATACCTTCAAAAAGAGCAATTAGTTTTTAGAGTTGAATACATGGTTGTTTTAAAACTTCCCAAAAGGCAAATGGTGTCGCTTGAAAGTAACACCATTAAAACTTCCAACATCAAACACAGGTTTCTCAAGTTCACAAGGTAGCCCGGTTTTAAGCAATTTCAGTCAAATAGTTTATAATACTGTGTTCTTCTGTTGGGACAGGGCGCAGAAACAGCAGGAAATGTATAGTTCATAAGATTATTGTGCTTTCAGGAAGCCAGCAAAGCTGTATCGCGCTGTGATGGCAATGCTGGATGTTGTTAGCTGCTGTCAAATGCTCCTCACACCATCCCCCTTTCTTCCCTATGGCTAAAAGTTCTCCTCTTCTTCTCTGCGGGACATGATTAGCTGCCTTCTAGGGCCTGTGAGGTGTGGGACAGTGGACGGGTTCTCCTGAGCCCCAAAGTCCAGTTTGGGAGTGGAGGTGTAGCGTGGCCCCACCCGCCCCATCAGGCCCCGAACATCCCGGTGCAGGACGGGGTCACTGGGAATGGAGCTGAGGCCTGAAGCCTGCTCCAGGCCCCCTGTGTCCCGGTCCAGGCGAGGGTTACTAGCACTGCTGGGGGACTGGGGGTCAGCGCTGAAGTACAGAGTGGAATTAGACTCGGTGGGGCAGAAGTACGGCTCAGGGCTGTCCCCGAACACGGACTTCCCCTCGGGCGAGCTGCGTTTGTAGTTGGAGGCGGGGGACTCCAGGGGACTCTCCATTTCCAGGCTGTCCCTTTCCTCTTCCTGTTCCTCCTCCTCCTCCTCTTCCTCGCCTTCCTCCGCCGCGTCACTAGATGTGGGATCGCTGATGCTCTGAAACTCTTCCTTGCAGTCGGAGAGGGGCGCCAGGCCCTTCCCCTGCGAGTCGGAGGTGGAGACCCCGTCGCAGCTGCCCGCCGCCGTGGTGAGGCCGCCGTTGCTCTTCAGCTCGGGGGTGTAGTCGTCGCCGTCCAGCAGGGCCGCCACCCCGCCGGCACCGTACGCCCGGTGGATCTTCCCCACGTCTCCCGTCTTCAGCGCCAAGCGGATCAGGAGCCAGTGGTGGTGGTAGCAGGGGCAGTTGTTGTTGGACCGGGCTCCGCACCTCCCAGGATGGTCCACGAGGGAGCCGGCCACACCTGACAGGGAGAAGCTGCCGTGGTTGTGCAGGGAGTGGGCCGGCAGGCTCTTGTCCCCGAGGGAGAAAGAAGACTCGCCCTGCTCCAGGCAGCTGCTGCCCATGTGGCTGCGCTTCAGGCCCTGGGAGATCTCCGTGGACTTGGGGTGGAGGAAGCGGTAGTACAGTGCCAGAGAGGTTGTGCCTGCAGAGTGGAGAGTTTGAGAATGGAAATTCTAAGTATTCAAAAATGTCATATTAAATTTGCAACAAAAAAAAACTGTACAGAGCACATAAGTAGATAACACATATATACACACGCACGGACGCACGCACGCATGCACACACACACACAAACACACACACACACACATAGTTCCCGCTGAGGGACAATACATTTCATACAGCTCTCAAACGTCTTTGCATTGATGACAAATCCTCTCCCATCCCCCAGGCTTTGCGAGCAGACTACACCATCAGACGTGGAGAGCAAAGCCAGCCGCGGTGACTCACCGAGCAGGAAGCTACACAACACAGCAGTGGGGAGGGTTACGCTGTCCCACGATGCCTCGCTGAGGAAGTCGGTGGCTGCCAGCAGCAGAGTGGCGTTCTCTACCAGCATGAACTGCAGGAATGAGAGGGAACAACATCAGCTCTGCAGACAGGACTGAGATAAGCACTGACGTCACTGACTTCAAGGTGGGAATGACAAGGCAAAAATGTGCGTGTGTGTGTGTGTGGGTGCGTGCGCGCGCACAACTTGTGTGAAGGTCAGCATAACCAATACCTTACGTGCCTGCAATACAAAACCTTAAGATAACAGCAGCCACTAGAATACAAAAACAATGTCAGGGGTGTTCACTTAAAAGAGAAGCTCACGCACCACGTAGAAACTGGCCATGCGGAAGCGCGAAGGCCCATCTTTGACGTTGAGAAAGAGGAAGATGTGGACAACCCCCATGAGGGCGTTGAAGGAGCGCCAACACCAGGGCCCGGTGCAGATGTCAGGCTGCTGGGAGACCAGCCAGAAGGACGCTGTGAGCCAGTGGAAGCCTGGAGGTCAGCATAAAAATAGACCTGGAGTGAATCAGAGCGTGCCCTGGGAATACAAGGGCAGCGGCAGGAAGGTACAGCCTGGCGCTCAGGGAGAACCTGATGCCCCGCTCTGGGGACAACGCCCTGCATCACCAGATGACCTTCCATTTTGTCATTATGTATTTCATTGGTTTAGACCATTTCTGTTTCTTTTCTTTAGAAATAAAGCCGTCCAGGTGTTTTTTTCTCTCTCCAATGCAGCGACTAGACCTAGACCACATCATCCTGAGTCTTATTTCAAATGTTTTGTTCTTTCGTTCCTCTTAGTTGTGCCCTTGTCCGTAAAGTAGCCCCCCGAGGCTCTCTCACCTGCCACGCCACAGACCCACCAACTGAAGACCCTGGCGAAGCACATGAGACTGGCCACCCGGGCCGTCAGCATGCCACCCCTCCACAGCAGCTGGCACAGCAAAGCGGCTGGGGGCATGGCCAGGTGGCCTGGTCGGATCAGGCAGCATGCCCGGCTGAACAGCACCAGAGCCCAGGACACGGACAGCAGGCAGAGCCCACAGCAGTATCCCACTAGAGGGGAAGGTGAATTGAAGAAGGTCAGAGGCAGAGGCGGAAAGAGCTACGCTTGTTTACATCTCCATTTAGCAATGCATCCCTTGTTACAAACCTAATTTTCTAACCAATTGGGAGGGTCCTTTGTGAAGAACCTGTACCATACCTGGTGAATCGAGGCCCACGTCAGTGGCAACTAGGACATAGGCCTGCAGAAGGGTCTGTGGGAGAGTTAGAATCAGGGCTTCCACCAGGCGCAGGGCTGACACGTCCGCCTGCTGCATCACTGCCATGCCGAGCTCCACGGCTGAGCCCTGCATGCGCCACACTGACCGCATGCAGTCCCATAGCCTGCCAGCAGAGAGAGACAAAGACCAGGGTCATTGGATAAATCCTCTGTGACCTTTGGCTGATAGAATGTCGAAGTTGACAGGTTGTTTAAGGCAGAACACTATGTGAGCTTAGGAATAGAAATATTAACGTTTCTCCAGTCATATGACAGAATTCCTTCAGTAATTTTTTTCTCGTAGAATTAGATCATATATCATCTCTAATTTAAAGAATGAGTGGTATTAACTGTCTCACTACAAATTATCTAAGGCAGTGTAGAACTGCTCTCACCTTTTAAAGATGCCCAGATGTAGCAGGTGTATGACAGACAGGAAGCATTTTCGATCATCACCATCGTCATGGTACCATTTCAAACTTAACAATTGGACCGTTGTTCCTGGCAACATCAGGCCAAGAGTAAGACCCGCCCATTGCGTTTCCTCATTCCATAGGTAGAATCCTATACAGTATATTACTGAGAAAATTGTACACATTAACACACACGAGTTTATGTAAAATGGTAAAAACAGATACATTTGTATAGGGGGAGGGGCAAATATTAATTTTAAATATATCACTTGGTCTTTAATTAGCCATGTGGCGTATTGACTGTGCTCTTAAACCACAGAATTGATAGGGATTGACGGGAACTGGTCTCAGAAGGGTATTATTGATTAGCTTGCTTGGGTTGTCTTCCTCAGGGACACACTCCATCGGTGGAGCCCGACAGTCGCGATATTTTTACCCATGCACTGAAAAGCTATACGTGTCCAGAACAAAGTCATTTTTCGTTTGCAGTCGCACGCAGTCAGTCCACTCATCTCCTGTGTCCTGCCCTTGTCATTGATCTGCTTAGTCAGGGTATTTCGCATAAGCACACCTGAATGACTACACTGCACGTCGATTTCCAGGGCATTCGCGGAAAATACGAGCGCGCCCTGAATGACAGATGCGTAGAGCACCACCAGCAGCGTGAATGGGAACTGATTTCTAATTTTGTAACCCCATTTTAAACACAACTAAAAAGCAGACAATCAACACGTGCAATTATTTTAAAACGGGTTCAATTAAGGCGCAGTGACTTGACACAGCCGTACGTTAAATAACATATGTATTATTATATAATAATACATAACAAAAGCTGTCAAGTAGTCAATGTTCATCACTAACGTTCGGCTAAGTAGGTTGCTGGCCAGCAACGCTGCAATTTGGGTTAGCCGCGTTAGCTTTTCTTTTTGGTTTGTGATGGGTAGAAAATAAGACCAACACTAGCGAGTACGCAACTATACATCTAACCTTGCCAAGAATCACATAATTACTGAGCAACATGGCATGAGTGTTTGTCAGAACCGTAAATCCTACCATTTACAAGTCAATGAGCCACCTAATATAGTATGGCAATTTATGCCCACTTACGCGCGCTCCTTTCAGCCAGGATAACCACCGCCGACGCACCGAATAGGACAGCCTGGCACCAAGCTATCCAGCATCCACTTCGCCGGGCTGCCGATGGCATTTGACGGGCGATTTGCCCAGCGTTTATCATGATACAGCGATGTGGGCGCGAAAATCACCCTGGGACATTGTTGTAGGCATCCCTCTTTTCCTTCACCAAAGATCGGCTACTCCTGGAGCCTGCCTCCCATCAAAAATATCTGACGTCATTCTATATTTTTAAAGGGATAGGATGCTTTTACAGTCGACAGAAGTAATTCGAATCTAACGATTTTCAGCAGTTTTTTCAATTCCACATTATATTCACACGATAAAAAAGTATTATTGGTCACAATGTAAAAATATATACACAGGAAGTTAATCAAGTTGATAGTTTGTTGTAAATAAGTCAGAAGTTAGCAAGTGGTTGGACTAGTATATTCATGGAACATGAGTCACCCCAAGCATTGTGTTTTTGTGTCAAGTCATGCATAGTCCAAGTTTCGGTGACAGTGTGTCTATTTTGTGTGTGAGACTGTGTGGGTGTAGGAGATGGTTATTGACTAACAATAATAGTGTTTCCCGTTTCAGGGAGCAGTGTCATTTCTAAGAATGTAAGGGTCCTGAAAGGTCTTTTGAGTATCACGTCACACCTGAAAACATTCTCATCGTCAATGCTCTATCTGGTAAAACCTAATCTTCTACTGATAGAAAGGAAAAATATGTATTAAGAAAATGCGCCCAAACAGTATGCACAAACATAAACAAATACTGTGATGAGATATGTATGTTTTTAATGCATTTCACGTTGTTATTGCTCAGTTTTCATAAGAATTACTTTTAAAAAAAAAATGAAAAATAAGATACCCTGTTGAAAAAAAATCACATAACAAGCTACAGTATCTCATCTTGTTTTAGACCAGGCTAAAACTAAAATAAATTAACAAATACAAGGATATTATAGGTCTCCACCATGCTGTGATTGAGTCATTGGAGTTTCGTCCCAATGCCTCACCGACTGCAGTCTTGATTCTATGTGCTTCGTTGGCTCTCCCTGACAAAGATCAGGCTTTCCCTCAAAAAGGGCAGGGGTGGGGAGCTGTTGCGCCAACCTCTGTGGATTACAGATGATGGATTAGGGAGTGTGATTTAGGGCTCGGACATGCAGTCTGACTCCTGTTTGATGCCGGTGGGATGCATCTGCAGTGGGCTGCTGTGGTACTGCCGCAGAAATGACGACTCCTTGGCCGCTCTGTAGATACCCAGGTCCAGCGTTGTGTCCTCGCCACCGCTCATCGGCTCCATCTCCTGCAGTAGCTGGATCACACTCCCCTTCTCCAGCTCCGCTTCCGCTGCCACGACCTCAAGACGCTCTGCTGCCTCGCTCAGGTCAAACCGGTCGATCTTTTCGTTGACGCAGTGGAGCTCCTCCATGGAGGGCGCATGGGGGCTAGGGGAAAAAGCGACTGGACAGAAGCCCTGGAGGTGCACCTGGAGGCTGCAGTGATGGAAGTAGGCTCGCTGGCAGCCTGGGCATCGGTGCGGGCGCTCCCCGCTATGAAGCCGCTTGTGGAGTTTGAGGTGGACAAACTGAGTGAAGCGGGCTGGGCACTGCTTGCACTGGTACGGCCTTTCTCCTGAATGGAGCCTCTGGTGGGTCTTCAGGTTGCTGGTGCTACTGAAGCGTTTGTGACAAACCTGAGGAAATTGAGAGTTACAGATTTATTTTAAAGGAATTTTAAAGAATATTCTATGCATCCAATACTGGGGAAAGGAATTGTAGATGTCATTTGGATTATATACATTTAGTTTATTGATTAATACATTAATAATTAATAGTGTCACCTGACCTGGCACTCATGTGGCTTCTCTCCTGTGTGTACCAGGAAGTGCTTTTGAAGGTGGGCCAACTGGGTGAAGTCTTTAGTGCAGGTCTGACACCTGAATGGACGCTCTCCACTGTGCACTCGCAGGTGTACCTGGGGAGGAGAGAATTCATTCAGTTTAGTCAACCAGACAGAATCAAATAAAATCTGTTACAATTAACCTAAACTTTTTTTATAAATCACAACTTGGGTCCCAAGGGACTTACCTTGAGGTTTGACAGCTGGCCAAAGATCTTGCCGCAGATGTTGCACTCATACCGTATTTTTCCATTCTGCCTGGTGAGCGGGTAGGACAATGTCTTGTAACCAATGTCCCGTCTTCGTTTGGACTTTCTCAGGTCCATGGGATCCTCCGTGCCCCTTTGGCTCGATGTGAGCATTGCAGAGGTGGGTCTTGATGGCAGACAGTCGTTAGAGGCAGCCATGCCTACCTTCGGAGAGCCTTCCCTGGGTGTAAGAGAGGAGGAGGCCTCCCTGAGGGAAGTGGCTACGGACAAGGCACTTTGGGGTGTCAATTGAAAGAGATCCCCTCTGTAGCTAGTAGAGGGGTAATGTTTCAGGTCCCTGAGATTACCAGAGGACCTCACTGTAGGGTGGTCGAGGTAGTTTTTCTGTGTGGGTACAAAGTCTTCACGGCCCGTTTTCCCACTGGGCGGTGGAAGAGTGAGGCTTGTGTTGCTACCGGTCAGTGCAAGTGGCAGTAAGAGTTCTCTGTGACTATTGGTCAGAGAGAAGTCAACATGCCTATTGGCTGATGGATGGAGGAAGTGGGGATAAGGCAGTACGTGAGAAGAAAGTGAAACGGGGGCCTGTAGTCTGTCCCTGTAGAATGTGTACGAGTGAGGTAGAACGGGGTTCAGGCCCAGTGTGTACTGAGGTACGAGGTAGGGATGGCTTTGCAGACAAGGGTAGACACGACTTGTCAGAGAGGACTCTGTGTGGTGCTTGGCCGCAGCAGGGCCTCCTTGGGTGTACTTGATAGGAAAGTGCGGTGAGTCAGGAGCGGCAATAGCTGGGCTTTTGGGGACTGGGGGCCTGCAGTATACCATAGGTGCATAGCTAGCGAGGTGTTCAGAATGGGGATGGATAGGGTATATAACTCGGGGGCAGAGCGGGAGACCAGGGGACCTGGGTTTGGATAAGGGGCCGTCAGGGTGACTTGGGTTGGGCCTGGTTGGCTCTCTCCGAAGGATTTCCGACACGCTGTGCCCCCTCTTCCCCGGGCTCTTCTCCCGAACCAAGCTCTGCTCTGTAGGGAGAGAGAGGCACATCACCTAAGGTCATTTGTGTTTATAGGAAGAGGGTGCACAGCGCTGCTGTTTACAAATGGGTAAAACGATTTGCGGTCAATCAGAGCTAATGGATTTGATGTACGACACATTTATAGCCCTGTGACATCTGCTAAAAATACATGCCAGTGACACACCAGCACCTGACAATTATATCCGTCTGCGATCACACTCCCAGCAGGCGTGCTATTAACAACCACTCCCACCTGCAGCTTTCATCTCACACTAGCAAGGGTAATAACTCTCGTCTAACCAGCTAGCATATGCTTTGATGAGAAGGGGAGGAGGCTTTTATTTTTTTGATCAGATATGTGTCTGCATCAGTTAAGATTGTAGGCACTCTCCCAGGTCTGTCCATTGAATGTGCGAAAAGATTTACGGCTGATGAGGACACCGATTAAGTGGGTGAAAGGAGTGTGGCTCCAAGTCTAGGTTAGAAACCAGTCCGGTCTGTGTCAGTCAACAGCGTCAACGTTAAAGGCGTTTGGACACAGGTATACACAGACTAGTCATTGTAACACCTAGATTATGGCAGTGATGTGGTTGCGTGGATTAAGAGTTCCAAGGAACAGGAGAAATATATGTTTAGTGCACTGACACTGGACACTCAAACACAAACACTCGATTGCACTCTTGTGCACTCACACAAACACACATGCTCATTAAAACGCACACACACGCACACACACACACACACTCAAACACAACATTTCCTTATCTGCAGGGTGCTCTCTAGGGTCACCCATCCCCCCTCTCTAGAGAGGTAAGCTCCTCGGCAAACAAACAGCCGACAATCAGAAAGATATCAATCTGTCAGTGGGACGCCCTGCCAGGAAGTTCAAGTAGTCAATGTAGCCCTTCCTTCCCCTCCTCCTCCTCTTAAAAGAGACAAATAAATAAGGGAGTCGAGGCAAAAAATCTGTCAACAGCTCGCCAACCCTCATTTCTGACACCTTCCCCCCCGGTGTCTGTCTCTGTGTCTCACAACCCCCTTTTCTCTTCCAGTGCATTCTCCTGGATCTATCCGCTGTCTGTATACGCAAAGGCATTTTTATATTAAATGGCATTGTTACGGTACATACGTGTGGCCCTCTCTCTATGTTCCTCTGAGGTTGACTTGTCATTTTAATTGGATCTCTGTTTTCTTTTCTTATCTTTTCCTTTCGTCTCAGCCCCTTTACAAAAGTCTGAAGGTGTGACTTGATTAAAAGTTGAACACCAACACAAAGGCCAATAGGCCGGAGCGTCCGTCCTCAAAAAAGATCCGCACACATCCAGGGTGCCAGGATTAGCCTACCATACCTACCATTAGAGTCAATACATTGCACTCGAACTGAGCTCATCTATATGTAAAAAAAAAAAATCTGATGTGATGTGTTTGACTAGTAACAACCCGCACACTTTGCTCTCTCACACAAAAACGTGCACAACACACACACAGACATACCAACATTTGGTGTAACCAGCTGTCCCAGTAGCGGGTAGTTGCAGCGTTGGGCAAACTCTGGGCAGTACCAGACCAGCAGCTCCTGACCCGGGCGGAGGGTTCGGACGGCGTAGAAGTAGACGGACATGCCCGTCTGACACGCCGCCAAGTTCTGCTCCTCCAGACCATGGGCCGGGTTCACGTAGCGCATCCAGTTGCTCTGCTCCTCGTCCAGGCCGTCCAAAATGTGATGTAGACGCCCCTCGGAGAAGACCTGGAGAGACAACAAAAGTCGTTTTCACATCACTACATCAACATACCGCGTCCTTCACTCAGTGTGTAGCCATGATGCAACAAGCCGGCATGTGACTTGGTAAATGAATACTGCTGGCCGGGGCCAGATGTGGGACTGTGCCATTGTTTATGAACGCTTTGAACCGGGGGAATGATGACAGCCTTTTAAATAGGAACGGGCTTGGGAAATTCACATCACGCTCTTACCCACTGACCAAACCACTGATCTAAATGACTGTGTGCATGCCTGAGATGAATACTAAAAGACAAGAGAAAACCGATGTCATCAAATTGGCTATCGGTATTACGCTATTCTGCTTCCATTTGTTCAGCTCATCCTTTTCCATCAATTCACTCTGTAAACTGGTGTTGGAGATTGTCATGCTGTGTTATGACTGTAGATCTCATGTTTGTGTTGAGGCCCCAACGTTGAGGCTTGTTGAGTCTCACCGATGTAGTCTACGCTGGTCTGTCAAGCTGTTTTGTTTGCAGCCTAATGACTCTGTGATGTTGTGTAAGTCTCACAGCCTCTCTGGGCTCGAACCACTTCCTTGCTTAGTCAGTATGAGAGTTGGGGCGAGAAGCTGCGCTAGTGCGAGAAGCAGCGCGAGTGCGTAAGAGCGTTTACCGGCAGCGAGGCCGTGGCGTTGCCGAGAGGAGCGGAGAGAGCCGGCGACCGCTGCGTCACTGGAACCAAACCAGCTGTGTTTGTGAACTTAAATACCCCTCTGCCGTTTTGAATCACACACGTACTCACACTTTCGGCACAGGGGGCGTATAGGTAGAGAGGCACTGTCAACATTTCACAGGATGTCTCACCACAAATGCCAGCCTTTGCCCCTCCACTGTCACATCAGCCTCTCCGGAATAAAACAGGATGTGACCAGTTTTGACTAACACACTCACCGTTACTCTTACTATTGTGCACTAACGCACACTCGCACGCAGGACGGCCTCGAGAGTTAAAGGAAAACAATTGTAAAAAAAGAACTTACCCTCCAGAAATACTTTCTGTTGCCATCCTTTGGCACAGTCTCATTGGTGTAGCACTCGCCAACCAGCGGGCCAAAACGTGTTCCCTTTTGGATCACCTCCTTGGTGATTACCCCGAGCACCTGTTCAACAAGCAGGAAATGACATAATTGACAAACAGTGTACCCATTCAGAGAACAGGGTATGACTCTATAATGAAGAGGAAGCCATGTCAACGGACAAGCAAAATTAGCCTGTTTAGATTCTACAGAATCCGCTGTCATGTTTACCAGATCGCTTGATACGATTGAGATTGTTACATGCTGTCTATCAAGCAACTGTACTCTCTCCGGGAAACTGTATTTATAAGAAAGACCGGCTTTACAAGGTGTTGCATTATTTTCACACTGTCAAACCCAAACGTTTGGTAGACACGATGGGTGACTGGTAATGAAATCTGTAATGGAGAATGTGAGGGACTTGGAAAAATAACGTGTTATCATCTTCGCACAATGAATCTACAAGCTAATCAGATCGGTTGTCCTTAGGTTTCCCAGGTGTGTATTAAAAATTAATCACAACTCTTGTTTTGCTGCCTGCAGGTGTGAAACTCATCCCCCCATTTTAAGCCTCCAGGGTGGAGAAAAAAGAATAGGGTGTCACGGACACACCCCAACAAACACCCTGAGCTTTGTCAACAGGACCTGTGGCAACTCTCTCGAAACTTTGAATAATGGTCGTTTGTTATATATAGAATAGTTTGCTGAACTACGCACAGTTTTAGAGGCTACAGGACTAAATACTCTGGCTATGGCTTTCATTTGTTTTGTTTAAGCAGCTTGATACTAGGAACCTCTGTTCTTAGAAATATCCCCGGACCTGCTGACCTTGTAAGTGGGTCCTTGTGCTGCTGATAGTACCTTAAAGCACCTAGGTGCGTTCCTGGTCTCCCATCTTCAGAGACTTTGGACCTGAATCACTCGATGCATGGCCACACACAAAACCCCTCTAATCCTCTGTTGTGTATTTTACCAGGAAACCACATGCAACCTCACACAAGACTAGGGGCTTTTCTCATTCCTTTGAACCGGAAAACACACTTTTGATGTTTCTCAGGCCGGTTAAACATTCAACCACCCGGAGTTCTTTTACGTGTATGAATGCCGTTGACATAGTCTCAAGCCAGAGGGTTATTTACGAGGTTGTCTCCGAGATGGGCCTCCGCGTCTCCACTTTACGGTTTAATTGTGTGCCTGGGACAATAGGCCGGGAATCTGTGGTAGCTGCTAATCATAGAGACCTCAGGCTGCGTGCCGAGGGGCTGGCCATTGTCTGTGCTGTCTGTCCCGAGACACACAAACACACACCAGAGAGGAAGGGCCGAAATTAGACAACAGCGTGTCAAGCGTTTCCACCCCTTAGGATGAATGGAGAGGTGGAAGGAAGCCGCGGTGACACAGCTCGTCACCAGATACACTATCCAAAATGCGCACGCATGGCAACGCCGACGATGAGCCACTTCAGTTTAGACAGTAGACGGGTCTGTTACTCGAGTGGAAGAGCATGACCCCCAAGGACACACGCAGGCGACGTCCACACCTCAGCCCAGACCCTTTCACTCATTCAACCATAAACAGGAAACACTCATACAGACTTACTTCTCCGGAGTTGGGGCAAGTTTTGAGGGCCAGGCTCCTGGGCAGCGACCGCTCCGCCCGAGGCTTGTGTTGGTGGTCAGACCCTCCGTCCAGGAGTTGGTCCTCCACTGCGCAAGTGCACTTCTCCGCAAACTCGGCCTCGCTCCATCGGCTCGTGTCCACGTCGGGCGGTAGTGGCGTGGGGGTGATAACCCCTGGCGGGGTGCTGGGCGACCCCTCCGAGGCGAACATGGCTGGGCTGTGTTGGGAGGAGGAGGCCTGGGAAGAAGACGAAGGGAAGGTATGTCGTCGAGGATGAATTGATAACAACTCTCTGAAATGGCACGTTAACATACTCTCCCTTTTCCGCTGACCTCTATTCTCACTCGACCCACATTCAACCCCCCCGCCCCCCATAGAGTGGAGGATGGGAACCCATCAAGACATCACAAACAACGGATGAAGCATGGGGGAAGTCCATCCTTGAATGAAGCTAAATGTGGAAGCTGGGGGTTAAGGTGTGTGACGGAGGAGGTAGCTGTAGTAGCAGGGGGGAGGGTGGCTGGGAGGAGGGCACAAATTTTCCCACCGTCCTCTACCGGACAAACAAACTTCAAAGTTCAGTGGCCGTCATTCCCACCCTACCCACCAGCACCCCTTCACCCTCCCACCCTGTCCCAAACATCCTGTGAGCGTTCACAACATGACCCCTGGGCTACGGAGGAGGTTCCTGTCCACGTCAGTCCCCGGAGCGCCACCACTTTCACAAGGAAACCAGTGCTCCCAGTGAATCGGACAGACTTCCTCCGACATCACTGAGACTTGGCTCATAGCCCAGCGCTCCGCTCTCTATTTCTTTCTCTTTCTTTCTCTCTCTCTTACTGTCTCTTTCTCTCTTTCTCTGTGTCATTGTCAAATGTCTGTTTCTCTTTCTCTGTCTCTCTCCCCCTTCTGCTTCTCCCGCGTCTTTGCATTGCTGATTGTTACGGTCTGGAATATCTTAAAGAAATTGCATTTTCAGGATATTTCTGGCAAAAATACTGCAAATGCACTGGTAAAAATAATTAACAAGTTGAGGCTGAAAGGGGCTGATTGAAAATCCATCACTTAATTAATTTGGTAAAAATACCAAATGTATATTTATATATACCAAATATGGATAAATATATTACACTAATTATCTTTAAAGACAATTTTGTATTTTAACTATCAAGAAATCAAAAGCCCCTACCCCTACCCCTTTTTCACCCTACATGCTAACAAAAAAACTATTTTTTTAGGTTTACCAAGAGCAAGGGAAATTACCAAATATGTTTTGCTCTGATAGTGACATTTCAGTGTATAGAATAATTTTAAACCTGACGGCTGTTTGCCTACATTTCTTAACACTCTTTTAGTTTATTTTCACTTTGAAATTACGTTAATTGACTGAAGTTAAAACATAAGTTTGAAATAGGAACATAATCAAATAAATTTGCAAACACACAACACAACGATGCAGTATTACCAATTTGAGTAGGAATAAAGACAGAGAAATGTAAATAGCAGTGTTCTCTGTCTAGATTTATGGTTGCCCTTATACAGCAAGACTGTGAAGTGTGTCACCACAACTGAGCTGGAATTACTTTCACACTTGTGACAGCTCACAATGAAACCATGATACTTTGTGACACTGCAGAAAAGCACTCTGAAATTGATACATGAGTCAAACACACGCAGGGGAACATGTGAATGCACCTTTAAAGGAATGACTTTTGACTTATTTTACACCTATATTCAGATGTTACAAACAAAATGCAGAAATCCGATGCAGAAAACGATTCTATAATTTCAGGAAACTTTGTCCATTCACAACCAGAAACGTGTAAAAAGAAATAGAAAGGTTGAGAAATGTAAGAGAACTTACTGTGAAGCCTTGTGAAGATCCGCACATAGGGCAAGTTATCTGTGCCCTGCTCGAATGTCTAAGTGTCTGTGAGCAACTGGTGCCACCTCTACCTCGTCCTATCTCTTTATCTCTCTCTCTCCCTCCCTATTGTTGACTCTGTTTCTTTCTGTCTCTCCGTCAACCTCTGTATCCTGTGTACCTGTGTGACTGGAGTGACGGACCGAACGTGTGCCTTTTTCTCTCTTCACCTCGAGTAGGTGTGTGTGTGTGTGCGCGCGTGTGTATGTGTGTGTCTGTTTGTAAGCCTGCCCCCTCTCTCTCCCTCCCTCCCTCCCTCCCTCCCTTCCTCCTCTGTGACGCCTCCTTGGAAGGCAGTGATCTGTTCATCGCTCATTCACTCTCTGGCCCGGGGCATGGGGCTGACAACATCAACAGAGCTTTCTCCAGAAGGCACGTTGCTTGTCACAGAGATATGTCCGGCTCAAGCATATAGATCTCCATTATCTGACAGACAGGCAGCGATCTTGGTGGTGTAAAGCCACAGCTATGTTGTGTTTGGCAGACACAGTTGAACATGAGTGATATGAATAATCTTTAGTTTTTTTTTGCTAAAGTTTAGCTTTTTTTTATCACAAATGTAAATAAGTCACAAGGTCTAGTAATACTGAAAGTTTACAGATTTTTCACTTGTGAAATGTAAGATGTGTCAGAGTTTTTCACTCTGTATTGTCTATGATACATCATACTGGATTATTATGACCCAATAGCTGAAGTCAGCAGGAGAATTGCGGTGCATTCTGTATTAAATAAAGCTAAAATAGAAATGATCTCCTAAAAAGACTCAGCTGTGGTTGTGCGTGACGTCGGTTTTCTTTTGCCCTCTTCTTTGGTTTTTGTCTGACAATCAATGCAGTAAGGTTCGCTTAGGCGTCACTCAGCTCCAGAGAACATGACACACTGGGAGCACCATTCAATAACATCAATACTTTTAACCCCTTATCTTTGTGGAAAATAGGCTATGTTGGCAATCAGACGCCATCATAAAGCATAATCGAAGGCGTGTGCACTGTTCTATTTGTTCACTTTTCCGACGACCACTTTCGATGTTACAGACTTATATGAATGGGCAGCACCTTGTAGCACATCATTTCACGCGAGCCATTGTAAGCATTCAACTGGAGGTCAACTTGTCTGTGTTTTACACATCCTTCGCAAGCCACCAACGTGCACGCACACTGTAGCCACATAGTTCCTATTCACTTTCCCCAAGACGTTCATGCTACCACCCTGCCAGATTACCCACAGGCGTTATACCTCTCTCTGTCTCACTATCTTTCTCTTGCTCTCTTCCTCTCTCTCTCTCTCTCTCTCT
>JAVQJS010122557.1:0-19542 GCA_036024795.1 Galaxias rostratus | reverse complement strand
CCCCCCCCCCCCCCCCCCCCCCCCCCCCCCCCCCCCCCCCCCCCCCCCCCCCCCCCCCCCCCCCCCCGGTGTACACAGAGCCTCTTAAAGCAACATTTCATAATCCATGGAGAGTCCGTCCTTCAAAGGGATCATGCCGTAGGATTGTGGTTCCTGACTTTTCCACATGCTTTTGCTGTAATTTTCACAGGGTTCAAAGGAGCACGCCTAATTGTGGCGCTGTCCTTTATGACGGCTCTCCTTGGTAATCGGGAGTCTGATTACCAAGAAATGCACGGGCTCTCGGAAATTCCAGGTTAACCTGAGCTAATGACTACTTGTAAAAGGAAGCCGGAGAGTTGCCAGAATGAATCTCCAGTGTGTAGTGATTGAAGGAACGCTCAGCGAAGTATGAAGCCCTTCAGGAGTGGTTGCATAATGAGACTCGGTGGGAGCCCTTGTAACGTCCCCTGCTCATTTGATGTACCCTGGAGGAGACAAGCACCGCTGGCTAAACCACTGGGTGCCAGAGGAGCAGGACACGGTGAGCGTCTGTCTCCAGGTTTTCTCTGCAACATCTGTGTGAATGGTGGCATTGTCAAGGGATGATGTCATTCGGAGAGGGACGGTGAGCTAAGAGAACAGCTGAATCTGCAGGCTAGCGCTGCAGGCTGTACTCTACAGGGAAGGAGGGAGAGAGAGAGAGAGAGAGAGGGATGGAGCGAGAGAGGGTGCATATACTTGTGTGTACACGTGTGTTTGTGTGCGTATGGAACTGTGCCTGCATGCCCGCATGTCTCCTTTTGTTTGCTTGCAAGTGCAGAGACATGCCTATGTACATTCGAGTGTGTGTTGATCAAGCATGTCAAGAACTGACGCCCTGAAAAAAACGGAAACATTCACAATTTGGCATGGAAGAATGCTTTCATTGTCATTGCACGTAATGGCACAGCAAAATGTTTGCCGTGCAGCTCCAAGATCTCTACAAAGTCCCAGAGGTATCTTATTTCATCTGTGCACAGCGATCACACTGAGGGGTTAAGGGGCTATCACAGTGGGCCAGCTTATCTGTGGTGGGCCCAGACATGAGGGGAGGGGGTTCTGTCTCTGGTTCCCTCCAGTGTGGTGCCAACACCCACCAGGCCTCAGACTGGTGTTCTGTCCACAGACAGGCCGCCTTGCCACACTGCTGAACTCACCATACTATTTCAATGTCGGATGACGCTTTGGCACATATTTTACAGAGTACCCCTGAGCTGTTTGTGGTGTGGCTGGGCAGAGAGCAGAAGTAGAATACTTTTTGATTTGGGTAAACACTTTGTGGCAGAGTGTGAAATTCAGCTGCAGCGTTCCTTTCTTGTGGTAGGGGTTTTAAAAGGAGAGGTTTTCTTAAAATATGAACTGTTTCCCATCTAGGGTTTAGATAGTCGAGTTTGTGGTTTGTTTCTCTAGTGTTCAGCTGTGTGGTGGACTGAGGCACAGGAAGAGAGTGTCAGGCAGGCAGGCGTGGAGCAAAGTGTCCCGTCTGTTTTTCTTTAAATGACTGCCTGCTGTTGTTTTAGCTGGAGGCGTGTGTGAAGGCCATTTGGGCACGGTTCAGGGGCCGTCAATGGGACAGGGCTCCGGCAGGCCAAGCTTGGGTAAACCAGCCTACATCACCACATGAAACAGACTGGCCTGTACAGCCAGCCACCCAGGGTACTGATCCTACAGCTTTCACATGGACCTCTCACCGCCGAGGCTGAAGTCTGGCGGTTGTGGTGGAGCTTTGGTTAGAGGCCCCATTGTGTGAATTTGGGTGGAGGACTAGTGTGGTTTGTGTTCTTATCGGACCTCACACCCTTGCTACAAGTAGGGCAGCCACTTCTTCTCTGCCTCTCCTCCAAAGCAGAAACATATTTGCCAATCATTGACAACACTTCTCTTTTCTCATGTGTTATTTAAAGTCCATCTTTGGGCATTAAACTTGTTGTGGCACTAGACAACTGCTTAGTTTCGCCTGAGGGACGACCAGTAGACATAACCTTTCTGTTCAATTCTCCAAAGAAAAATATATAGAGCCACAAGAAAGTCTGAAAATCTGTTGTTCTAAGCTTTCACTCAGCAATTCCTGACAAAACGAAAATGCCGTCAAACTGACAAAAGTTAGGTTAAAATCTCCCCTCTGAAACGGCCTGATGCACCGCTCCAAGTCTGCCGGGTGCCTTTGGGCTTATGTGCTTCCCATGGTGCTTTTCAGGTTCATGTGTGGATGTTTACACTGCCTCTCTCTTTGTTTCTCTTTCTCTCTCCCCCCTCCTGTTGCTGAGGCCTCTCTGATCCTGCTCGTGCTAGTCGTGTAGTGATAACCATGTAGGCTGTGCTGGAGCAGGGCTTTACAAGAGGAAACAGTGGAGATATACAGCGCGGCGGCAGAGGCCCATCCATTAAGTTGACAGGGTGGGAGAGGCTGCCAGGAGTATGAGGGCATTTTGGAGCACACTCCTCGGTGGGCGTGGGTTTTTCTGATGCGCCCACGGCGCTACAGCTCCCGCCCCCACCGGCTGGGTCCCGTCTGGAACCACAGGGAAGCCGGGTCCTGCCACAGTCCGATCGACTCGAGCCAGAACCCCTGAACCTTCTGCTAGGAGAGCAGGGGAGCGGAATTAGAGAGTGAGCCTTCCCATCAGACCGTCTGCCTCGCTGCTCCCAGAGGAAATCAGTTTAACAGTCCCCAGTTCTTGGCGAGGCTAAGAGGAGGGGGGTGGGAGTGGGGGAGGGGGTGAAAGGCGGAGAAGAACAACTGAGGGAGGGGTGTGTTACTACCTCTCTGAGCGAGAGGGAAATGTAATAAAATGGAGCTAATGGGGGCGTGGGGTTTTGCGGCACATGGAGTGGGTTTTTTAGGCAAGCACTGGTGGGTACAAGGTAGCCGTGGCGATAGGGGTGCTGGAACTGGACCTTTCCGTTTTTTGGCTGCGTAGCACAGCCAAAGTCACAGTCTAGCTTGCAGATGGTGAACCCAGGCATAGTTTAGTGTACTTGGGGGATAGGGGGTCTGGGCCTACAAACATTGTCGTCAGGAAAGTTACAAACGTTATTTATCCTGCAATTAGAAATGCTTCAGTGTACTCACGATTCACTTGCTGAACGTGATGTAAGCTAACGGAGTTGTCGGCTTCTGCAAGTCTCCCCCTTGCACAGGAAAAAGTCAAATCCAAACACCCTGATCGCACTGTAGCACTTTGGCTGTGACCCAGTGGACCTGGTTAAATCTTCCAAAACTACTGCAAGGCGCCAGAGGGCCACAGGTCGCCTGATAGCCCACTGCTCCACTTCTAAGGCGAATAAAAGTGCTCACCCTGACCTCATTGGGTTTGATTTACCCCGTCGGCGGGCAGGCGTGGTCGCCTCCCTTTTGTACCTGCCACCCGCGCTCTCTTTCTCCTCGCAGGGTTAATAGACATGAAGTCATCTGGCCAGGAGAAACCTGAGTGTGATCTCAGGATGTGCCCAGAGCACTCACAGGAACATCACTCATAGGCCCCGTGTCACGCAGGAAACGGACATTCATAAATATCCGTAATGGCTGATCACCTGCTGGCCCTTGAAACCACCGAAAGGAGAGGCGGCTGAGAGGGAAGAGTGGGAGAGGTCGGGGGTCAAAGGGTGGAGAGAAGATCCCTAGCCTGTGGTCTAAAGAATTGCTTGAATTCGGGCTTGTGTATTAACAAGGGACATCTATTGAATTACACGATTTAACACCCTGTTGCCCAGTTGTAACACGATTAAAAATATTGCATGGGATTGTTTGCGCCCCATGATAGTATATAGATTACTTCAGAAACCCAACAGAGGGTGCACATACTAAAAGTATAATTATATTTAGTGTACCAGCCTAATAATGAACCTTCAGAATATCCATAAACCAACCACAGACAACACATGTGTGTTTGCCCACTAAGCTGGTTTACAATATTCTGCCAAACTGAGACAGGGCAGACATGAGATGGTCCCTCTTCAGCAGTCCTTGGTCAGGACAGACCTGTGCATGTGTGCCAACCTTGTGTGAGAACGCCATGCCACCACAGGCTAACACCTGCTCTGGCTTAATGACTGTTTACGGTGCCCTCCACGTTGGCGCTGGAGCAGCGTCTGTGTGTTATTAGAGGTGAATGCAGGTGTTGGCTAAGCCTCCATGATGAGTGCGAAGTCTGGGGGAACAACCGTGTGTTAAAGAGGCATTAGAGATCCTGATGGAGGTGTTTGGGGGAACACAGCCCGCTCATCATCGCCCCTCTCTACGTCCCCAACTGACGTCAATGTGGTCCCGGCGTGGAGCAACATAAGGTTTGGGCTGAGCGGAGGTGAGCTGAGCTGTGTCACGACTCCAACGTGGAACTATAGTGAGAGCTCACTAAGAGACTGTTAGCCTGTTGGAAGGAGTGTGCAGCGAGGTAAGGGTCTCACTCTCTAACTCTCACTGCTCTGTTTTTACTCCGGGCTCTTTGTTTGTACAAACCTGATACTTTATGACGCCTGCCCATTTGAGGTATAACTAGGGGAAAAATGATGTCCCATGTGTTGTGTACGTAGTTCCCCATACTGCATATGTCTGTCTTTCTTGTATCCCCTCTTCTATCTCTTGTTATCCATTTTTTTTCTGTTGTAGGCCTGTAGATATCTGCATTCATGTAATTTTACATTTGTATTAATAGATGTATGTAGTTTAGCTGTGAACGTTGTACATTTGTGTATTATTTCTGGTGTTTCATATCCAGAAGGCTTACAATGTTTGAGTCTGGACATTGACCCCATCCCTCTGCCCTTCCTCTGTACTGTGACACTCTGGGGCCTTCCCTGGTGAAGGCTAATTCAATTAATACACAGATAGCGCGGGCCTGCCAGCTGGACGCCTCTCGTCTCAGTCCGTGATAAATGAGCTCTTGATGTCTGGGCTGTGGATTGGTGTGCGGAGGAGAGCGGTAGTCATTTAGTTCCTCCGGCTTTCTCCCTTCACCTCCCCCTTCCCACTGCCGCTATACCCTCTCTGTCATATTCCCCTGACGCTTGGCTGGCCGGGAGCCAGGAAGCCCCAGCCCTAGACAGCCGTCTCACCCACAATCAGAGCATATTAGTGGGGCCGCCGCGTTAGGCAGAGCAGACAGTGGTGGATGGGAAGCCACATTCCTTCGGCCTCCGCACTGCTCCAAGAGAACGTTCCAGAGATTGCCTGCTGTGATTGAGTGGCGGGAGATAGGCTCCCAGCCACAGCGGTTGATTTGCTTCCTGTGTTGTAGGGGAGGGCCCAATAACTGGGTGTTGATTGACACACTATAAGTTCCCAGAAAGGTATTTGTTTGGCTTGTCAGACTCACAGACACTCACAGACTGTCCCCGAACAAACAGGGTACACTAGTCAGTGCTGTGGAATATTACACCACAGCATGGTCTCTCTCTGCAGAGGTTTGCTCTTTATCCATGAGTGAAGTACAGTTTACCATAAACTGAAAGTTGCGTTGTTATTTTATTAGACGTTTGTTTGCAGATTTGGATTGTCTGCAGGGAGCAGCCAGACGCCATGACAGACAGTTTCTTTCTCCACGGAAACTTCAACTAGCTCTGGCTGCGTCGACCCCCCACCACCACTGGTACTTTCTCTTGGCTCAGCAGTCCAATACTGCAGACAGCTGCAGAGATCTGGGCCACCCGCTTGGCTTAAGCCTTGCCTCTGTGGTATTGAAGGCTAGCAGCAGTGGTCACAGAGGCAGGCCAGGCAGTGAGTGTTGCTGAGGCTTTGGTAGAAGTGGCTGGGCCCGGGACCAAGCTTGGGACCGTGATGGAGGGGCTCATAGGACTGGTGGTGCTGGCAGACAGGATGCTGCCTATTTCATCAAAACAGTAGATAGAGCAAAAGGGGATTTGAACATTGGCACAATACCTTGTAGTGCAGGATGTCACCACGATACAAAGTGGTTTATAAAAGAATGGCACAATTTACCCCTGAAATAAATAGCTATGAACAGCATTCCAGGGTAGAAAAAGCAGAAACTGGCGCCTCAGTCACAAACAGGCTTGACAAGGTAAGGGTTTCAGTGGGTTGGTCCAAGCGCCGCAATGTATGTTTAATTCTGCCGACAATAGCAATATTGGAATGCAAATATTTCAGATGGATATCATTTTTGTACATTGCCGTCGGTGTAGACGGGCTATTTATATCACATGGTGTGGCTCTCCGCAATGTTTTTATTAGCCTTTTTCCTAAATGATTCAGTCAAGGGGGCCTCGTTCTTCATGGTAGATGGCTTTCCACTGGAGCAGGGTGTGAGAGCGGCGAGCAGAGAGCGAGGGACTGCTGTTGTGCTCTGGCCGCTGTGAGCCAGGCCAGCTGGCTGCTATCCCCGGTGGGAATCATGAATGTGAAGGTTATTAAAGAGACAGAGCGCTGGACACAGCCTGGACTAACTGACTGACAGACGGCAGCTGTCTCGGGAGAGAGGGGTAAGAAAAGAGAGGAGGGAGAGGATCCGTATGGGAAAGAATGGAGGAGAGGAAAAACATTTTCTTTTCACCATTTAAAGAATTTGTTTTGTTGCTAAAGTGTGTTTGTTTGTGGAAGCGCCTACTGAAAGTACTACTCATTAATTGCTCTGTCGGTATAATAGGTATTTATGCTTAAATCTTCATTGACCCTATCTAGTTAAACGGCACCTTTCTAGACCAAACTATTAATTGAATAAATGCCAACACTACGTTCTCTCAAACAGTTCTGGAAATAGGCCTGAACATAAACGAAACCTCCCAACGAGAGGGCGCAGACATGCTTTTTTATTATGTCTAACTTCGTTCTCAAAAGATCAGACATGTTCTGGCACTTGCTCGTTTGGACGATGTTGTTCGTCTTCAAGCGATGCCTAGAAAAACAGGTCCTGGCGGAGTGCTCCGGGCCCCATGAACACACAGAGCACACCGTGTGCCCCATGAGAGGGGAGCCTCTCTCTCTGGCCCGCCACCCTGGCCAGCTCAAAGACACCGACTCAGTCAGCCCTAAGTAGATCACACGGTTAAAGCAACAAACGTCCTGCTAGGTAAACAGAGTCTGAGCAGCCTGAGGCTTACACCTCGTCCACTAGTTCCTCTCCTGGGCAGACGTCCCGACACGGCCAGGGAGAGAGACAAAGAGGTCCACATGTTCCCAGGAGAGAGAGAGGGAGGGAGGGGTGAGTGACGGACAAGTAGGAAGCGGAGTCGTAGGACGGTCTCTCAGTTGTGGTTGGCATAGTGCCGTTGACATCTAGTTTTATGGAGCCATTTGTCATCTGACTGTCAGCATGGAATTCCACCGTTCTCTTACCAGCAGGCGGGGACACACTGACATACAGTATGTGAATGACCAGTGAGCCAACCTGTGCCTCTATGGAATGCTAAAATAGTGTGTCGATATGACAGTAAACTCTGCTTGCCATTTATCCCAACAGAGGCTAAAGGCTGCACTTGCACATCACCCGGGAACCATTTCCAACGGCAACATGAACTCCATGGGTCACATGATGGAGATGATGTCCTCGCGGCAGGAGCAAGGGGGTCACCATCACATGCATTCTCACCCGCACCAGCACATGCACGGCCCCCCGCACGGCTACCAGCACCACAGCCATCACCACCACAACCAGCAGGGCCACGGCCAGACCGCCCACCACCACCCGCAGGGGCACAACCCCCACCACAACTCCCACAACCCTCACCTCCACCCCGGGCACCCACATCAGACCTCCCCCCACCCACCGCTGCACTCGCAGGTGAGTTTCCAGGTAAAGAAATGCAACGCAAAACAACAGACAAGAAGCTCAGAACATGTTCCGGCCAACACGTGGTCCACTGAACATAAACGTCTGTGCCCATCAAAACCACTTGTTTAGCCGAAGGCCCCTGCCATATTAGTGGCTCTTAGACAAACAGTCGGGTAGACAGTCGTTAGTGGTCAAGTGAAAATGTAGGGGAAATTGCTATTCATATAAACACTAGAAAGCGCTGGTCAGATTCCGTTTTTCTTTGCCATGGCCCCCTCTGCCAAGAACTTTCCTGGCAGCCGGCTCAAAGGTCAGCTTTCCCCTCCCTGTTTGGTCAGCCACGGGTCACTGTCAGAGGCCTGCTGGGAATGGAAGGGTCGTGAAAAGGTTGTAAACTGTCCGTAGCAAAAAAACGGTCCACATGATTTTCTTTAGGAAAGTATGGCACACGCCCATACCATTATGTGGTCACAATGCTCTCCAGGTGTTGGGGGTCGAGGAGGTGTGTTAGAGCTGCTCAAGGTGATTGGGAAAACAGCTTCAACCATATAACTGTAAAACATCAGCTGTGTAATAGGGAGCCAGACTGTAGTCTAGCTTTAGCGCTTTTACATTGTTTTTACTATGAAAAGCGCTTTACAAATTAAATGTTTTATTATTGTTAGGAGTAGTAGTTGCAATAGGCACTCAATTTCACAGGTATGCATAAAGAAACAAGTGTGTATTTACTTATCTTGATTTTGTGAAGTGGAATGGAGGCGTCACGATTTAAATAGAGCCTGAGTTCTTTCTAACACTATACATATGTATATGAAAAACTCCAAGCCATTAGGAAAACCCAATTTATATTCCACAAGCACTATTAAAGCACTAAAACAACAGTCCGTGTATACACTGCAGCCATCAAAGCAGCTTGTATTTTCCAGGGTTTTCATAAAAATGGTAATGATCTGAAGACTGAACATGTTTGACCTTGCCAAGTTTATGTCAGGATCAGTCAGTGGGCCCATGGCTTTTGAAAAACGGGCCCTTTTGACGTTGCGTCTGGTAGCGTTAGTCTGAGTGGAAGTGGGCGATGGAAAACTGTGTCCTGACACCTCTTTAACAAGGTGGGCCGTCCGAAGAATCAGTCCCCTCGGTCAGTCACATCTGTCAGCCCACTGCCAGCCGTCATGGGGCACGAGGCACAGCCACATGTTGTTTTTGGGGAAGTGGCCAGACATGGAAAAGCTGCAGGAGGTAATGTATGGGAGCTTGTTTAGGGACTGAGCGTTAAGGCTAAGCAGGGGCAGCAGTAGACAGGTGGTTGGCTGCTCTCCAGTTCCTGGTGTGCTGCACGGTGGCAGGTAGTCAGGTACTGCATGAAGTGGCCTGTGTGATTGGGACCGCTGTGTCTGGTGGCTGCGTTTCAGATGTCGCCCGCGGCACAGCAGATGCAGCCCACGCAGACCATGCAGTCCCCGACCCCCAGTGGAGGACGCCGCAGGCGAGTGGTTGACGAGGACCCGGACGAACGTCGGCGGAAGTTCCTGGAACGGAACCGAGCAGCAGCCACTCGATGCCGACAGAAAAGAAAAGTGTGGGTTATCTCGCTGGAGAAGAAAGCAGAAGAGCTGACCCAGACCAACATGCAGCTTCAGGTACCAGAGTGTTTAAGCATGGAAACCTTCAACCAGAGCGTTCACAGGAAGAAATGTAGTTACCCCGGCGTTAAATGCATACATGCATGTCCCTGCCAACCACAATACAGTATAAGATGTAATTCCCAAAAGCACACAGTTTCAACCCCACATCCAACCACACAACGGCTAATTAGCTTACACGTTGTGCTGTGTGTTTCAGAATGAGGTGGCCATGCTGAAAAGCGAGGTGACTCAGCTCAAGCAACTCCTCCTCACCCACAAGGACTGCCCTATCACCACTATGCAGAAAGACCCCCAAGGTTACCTCAGTGAGTAGATCACACACATCTGGGTACCCTTCACACACTTACAAGTCACGTGCCGGCCAAACTGAAATGCACGCGCTATGCAACGTCAGGTGGGAAAAAGAGGACCGCACAGGAGAAAGCTTCCTGGCTGCGGATGGGCCTTTAATAATGGAGACTGACCGCACAGGTGTCCCACGGTTTGAGTGTCCAACTCTAAGACTGTTTCTTGCGGCAGAGAGGATTCACTGAAAGCCTGTGATCTGTAGGCCAGGCTGGGAGCCTAACTGTGTGAGGGGCAAGCTAGGAGTGGACCTGGGCATTGAGCTGGTCTCACCAAAACTCCTACAAAGCCTGTTTTTCCATCCGGAGGGAGAGGAGCTCAGAACATGAGGGCTGCAGAACCTCCGTAGGAGAAAGACGTCACACGCTGCCGGAGCGACGGCCAAACTCCCATCTTCGTTCCCTGGGCTCCCGGTGATTATTGGACGGCCCGTCGGCACAGCCATGGATGACATCACAACCCCACCCTCTGATATGGGTACGAGTGACATTTCCATGTAATTAGGAGAAGGCCCCTCCCTGTGCGGCTTCGGTGCGGCTCAGGAAAATCAGAGTCACTTCCCTCCCTGGTGAAAGGCTCTTTTATGGGGGAGAACGAGAGGTTGACTCCCAGACTCAGCCTGGGACTGGGACGGAGACTTTTATTGATGAGCCCACTCTGGGAACAAATGTCACCTTTCAAATGTTTAGAATCAATCAAACTGGTTTTTGGAGATGATTCATACCCTTTATTTTCCGTGTTCATGAACGGGTTGCTATGTAACTTGACATGGGAATGTTGACGAGAGCTAATTTAATGGCTGTTACTGTATATGATTTTGAAAAATAATGATGCTAATAAAACCAGGTTTCAACTTAAGGACAGATAGTTTGTGGTTCTTTTTAAAGAGTGGACTGGTGAATGAGTAGAGAAAGTGTTTTCGGGGGTCGTGGAAATAGGGTTATGCACACAAATGCGATGGTAGGAGTGCCTTTTGACTGTGGTCTGTGCTTTCCTACCAGGTCCAGAGAGCAGTCCCGCTGGCAGTCCGACCCCAGCGTGCTCCCAGCAGCAGGTCATCCAGCACAACACCATCACCACCTCCACCACCATGCACGGGCAGACCAACCACCGCACGGACATCAACCCCATCCACTAGAGAACGGACAGACTAGCCTTCAGCTTGGACCACCTTCCCAACTCTCTTTCTCTCCCTCTTTTGAAGGCTGTTGGACTGGTTCACATGGCTGGCTATTTATTTCAGGACCCCATCAAGAGGAACCTCGGAGGCCTCTGCAAAGGCTGCTCTTTATACTGTACCAACGTATTTTTGTAGACTCTATTAACTCATAAACGTTCGTCGTCCTGTTTTTGTTGTTGTTGTCCGCCTTCTTTTCTTTTTTAAAACGTGTACCTGGAGAAAGGGAGCTTTTGTGAAAATCATGCAGCACTAACCCATGGGACGTTTTATTTTCGTTCTGAAATACCTCAGACCTGACCGGCCATTGTGCTCATGGCCCTGTAAGAAAGTGATACCAGCCTCACAATGTCATCTGTGAGAGCCCTCAACATCTTTGTTTCACCACAAGTGTCGAATTAGACCGAATGTGTCACATGTTGGCCAAATTCTGAATGTTATGTTTGTATCTTACAGGCAATGTTGAGACACTGATACACATAAACTGTCCTTGATCAGATTCTCAGAAAGAGTAGCTTTATTATTGACTGTAGTTTAAGTTGCTTTGAAATCCAAATTAAACAGTGATATGATATCTGTTCTTTTAACTAAAGGAAAGTAGCGCTGGTGTTTCAATCAATTACAATATTTTTCAAGGAAGGTGTGTGACTGTTAACCAATTACCCAATAATGGGATTTAAAGTGTTGTAAAATGTTGTATGATATTGAAAATATTAACAACGGAACCAAGAGAACAAATGGAAGCAATAAATCTTATTGATAGTAATGTATATCTATAGTCAGGATAACTAGGTCAAAGGTCTGATCGCTAAGACATGCTTTTATGTACGGCTCTCTAACTGCACTGTGATACCAGTGAGGCAGCTTAGGAGTTGAAACCAACTTCTCCAATCTCCAGGACCAACTAAAGCTTTATAGAATGGAAGCTGCTGATGTGCTTTTCCGCACTGGGGAGGTAGTTTCTGGTTTTAGAAGTCAATTCCAAATTATTCAAAAATTCCATCATGCTTGTGTATGTGTATGTACCTGTGCGTGTTTGTGTGGCGGGGGGTGGGAGCGGGTGGAGGATGGGGGTTGTCGGACTAGCTCGGCGCTTGCGGGTCCATTCTGTCATCATGTACCTCAATCTCTGGCAGTAACAGCAAAAAGTTTTCAAAAGACAGAAATTGAAATACTGGGCGGAATTTAATCGCCAGCATAAAAGCGTAAAGATATGTTGAGAAACGGCAGAATTTTTGATTCCTGCAACTTGTAGTGTTTAATCATATCTAAAAACTGTGCAGTTTTTGCCTATGTTTCACACTGTGCCTAAATTGCTCTTACATTTTACTTTGTTAACTAGATATGTATATGCAAGAGAACGTCAATTGTTCCAATGACCTTAACTATCGTTTAACTTTTCATCGAACGCTCAAGCCTTCTTACTGATTCCTTTCTACAGTTTTGATGTAACCTAGATCAACAATGGGATCCTGTTGTTGAGTTTTGTCAGGGATAGATGTTGTCTGAGAAGGCAAAGCCAGCAGACCAAGGAGGAACATATTGACCTTACACTTAACCTCTGACCTCTCCTTCAATGTAGCTGCCTCTCTCAGTCTCCCTCTCTTTGTCTTCCTCTGTTTGGCTCTGTAGTTTATGCGAAGATACTACCTGCATTCACCTCAAAATGTTCTTCCAGCAGCCAAGCTTAATATAACCTTTTATGTTAACCAAAATGCAGGCCCTCTTTGGCAGAGAATGTCGACTCGGTAGCATGCCCTTAGAGCACTGTTTTTTCAGTAGGATGAGAGCAGTATGAACAAAGAAACATGCCCCACAGACAGTTGGGGATATCATGGAGCTGTCTATGCACTTTTTCCTCTGTCTAGCCAGAGGGTAGTATAGCCATAATGAAGTCTGAGTCTTTCTCAAAGATCCCTGTTCACACACCAGCGAGATATCGACTGTCTCTGGCTCTATTGAGGGGCTGTGCCTAATGTGCGACACACTTGTATATATACTGTTCATAAAGAAGAAGAAAGGGACCTGAAGTTTAAATCTCAGACTTTGACCTTTCCTTGGTTGGATGGGCCAATTTAGGTGCTCTACAGCTTTAAGCATTTATCTGTCTGTTTCGATTGTGTGCGTCGTTCTTTCACTTCAAAGTGAAATTGGAAAACGTGCACATATGTGCTTTGTGAAGGTAGTGTTCAACGTTAGTGTGAACTTGAAGCATGCCTTTTCTGTTTCTGTAGTATTCATGCTTGTTTAAGGAAAATTATTTGTATGGTTTTTGGTATGTGATCTGAGTACGTTTGGTAGTGAGGGAATAAAAGGTTTAGATTCTCTTTGAAAGGGCTTTCCTTACGCTTTTCCTATAAAAGCTTGCCTTTTTGCAGCAATTTCTTGATAAACATAAGAATTACAATTAACATTACAATTGTAAATAAATTTCTTGCATGGGGAAATTAAACATTAACCTTACAATACAACTGGAATCATTTTGCCAGATGTTGTGTTAGATTTTGACACATATACTGTAAGGAACAAATTGCTCGCTGCATCAGATTTACAAGAATGATGAAAGATGACACAGAGTGAAAGTCCTGCGTTGGTTTAACTATGAAGTGGAGGACTGTACCTACACATTAAAATGAATTTATAACTGTATAATTTTTAATATAAATATATAAATATTGTATAGAATGTCATACATTTTAGTTATCTTGTATTTGTAAATGCAACCACCTTTCTTTTTGAGAGGAATAATAGTTTGGTTCCTGTTTGTAAATAGTGTTTTTATAGCACCGGAGCCTTTATGTTATGGCTCATTTCAGCGCTTAAGTATGTCGTTGTTTGTTATGTGTAAAGAATCGATTGTTCCAGATTTGCCTACATAACTTGTACAAATATTGTCTTACATTGTTTCTGTCCCTCTCTTGTTTTGCATTTGTACAGATAAATATCACTGCAGCTACATCATGGTATGGAAATAAAGCACTTGTTCTGTAACATACAACAAATGGCTGATTGTGCTTAAGTGATATTTCATATGTTAAGGCATGTATAACAATAACATTGTCTACCAATGTGCTCAATAAGACAAATAATATAAACCCTATTAAAATACAAAGTATCCAAGTTTATATAAAAAGAACACCTCTTTTTTCTTCTAAAACATATTGGTCATTAATGTTCAATATCAAAATGTCTAGATTGTTAAGTATTGAGTAATTAAAAACATTTCAGTTTTTCCAACAAAATCTATTAGGCAGAAAAAATGCAAACCTTTAATAAAACAGCATTATTAAATGAGTAATGCTTTGCATGCAGCAAGGCTTCAGATGTAAGACCATCTTTATAGAAATAAGTTTTAAAAAAAATTTTCGCAGAACATACACTGGTTATATTGAAAACTGATTTTATTTGACATTCATTTACACTTTGTCAAGGCATTATAGCATGCTGCATCATCTGAAGCTCATCACTTTAATGTTATTGGACTGTAGTGACATCTGCTGTACACAGATGAAAATCATGTATTTAGCTGCAGACTCAGCACAATTTAAAATCGGGCATTCATTTAATCAATACACATATCTCTGGTTTAATCAAATAAAATAAAAAATTTAAATACTAGCAAGCTGTTCATAATCAAGGCATTTAGAGACGCATGAAGAAGTTCAATGTCAACTGGCCATAAAACATTAGTAGAATAATGTTTTATAATAAACATAAATCTAACGACAACTTGCGTAACATAACTCTACCATTTGTTACCATTTATTGCCTTGACCAAAGGTAAGTTTAGAGTGGTGAACAGAGTGTGCAGTTCCATAGCGTTAGATTCTGAAAGATAATTGAGTGCAATGGATGCTGAAACTTAAAAAATCAACCAGTGTCTCCACCATCATTTAAAATTAAGGCAACAAGTTCTAAAAATAACTCAGATCAACTGAATTCTAGCTCTAAAAAGTCTTATATCCAGCCCTGAGTTGAGAGGAATCTGTCAATCATATCGAAGGACCTTTCTGGTTGGTCATAAGGAAGTATGTGCCCTCCCCCTCTAACAATAACCTACACGAAAAAGAGTAAAAAGACATTAAATTTTAAAAGAATCACAAGCGAAAAACAAGAAAAAAATGAACCCCCAACACAATCACAGCCCTTTTACCTGGTAGAACTCTCCCACTTGTCTGACGTAGCCGGCCACTTCTTTGTCATAAGGTTGGATCTTCCAGCGGAATCGTTCAGCTGTCTTGTATTCTTCAGCCCCGGTCCAGTTAACAGTCGGCAGGAACCTCTCAGTCAGGGGGGCGGCAACAATCACATCCAGCTGACCGCTGTAGATCAGCACCTACACGTGCATGACAGGGAAGCAAGAGAGGCAGACGGAAAAAAGCTACAATAACCAAATGGAATTTGAATATGGTTTGTCATTCATTTACTGTGTGTTGTGGGTGTGGTAATGCCCAACTCCACCCCAACATATTGAGCTTGTTGCCAAGTTTCCATGGGTGTCGGTCTTCACCCTATAGTTGTCCATCAGCACCCCCAGCCAGGGCTTAATGCTCTTCATGACGTCCTGCAGGAGGTGCTTTTCCACTTCAGAGCCGTCGTGGAAGGACAGGTTCCCCACGTGTATGGAGCGCCTCACCCCTGCCAGGGTCACAAACTGCGAGAAGTACTCCTGGTCCTCAGGTTCCTGCAGCATGAAACGCAGGAAGCAGAGCAAGACAAGCGAGAGCATATTGAAGACAGTTCACTGCCATTATCTGAATGAATGGTGATTCATAGAATACAGTCAGTGCTGAACGCTGTCATCAGTCAAACCAAAGTATGAGAGCGATGGCGTACCTGGCACTGCATGTAGTTGAAATAGTTGGTACAGCCTGTGGCATTCTGAAAGAAGGAAGGGTATGGCAGCACGTCTCCATTCAGTAAGCTATCAAAGACCTAAAGGAAATGGACGCAGGCCGTTACACAGGAGACTAAAACACATGGTGAAAGGCTGTGTCTTTGTGTCATGCACGTCGATGAACATGCTGTTTGAGCCTCTCTGACCTCGAAAGCCTCGACCCACTTCTGCTTTTGGATGAGCTGAACCCCGATGTCTGTCTGCTCAACGACATACTGTCTCTGGAGCTGATCCACCAAGCCAGTCTGGTACAAGAAGTCTGCATAGCCACCCAGCATCTGCAAGAAACACGGACGGCTGAACTTACGAGGCACTGACAACTGGCACTGGAACTTACTTACACTCCAAGGTCATACAACTCAGAAGTATTCTAGCATTGAATGGCTGCTTTGCATAATAATATGGTATAAATTACAATACAGAAGTGCATACCAGCTCTGGATCACAAAGTCCATCCCCAATGGCCATCCCTTTGAAGTTGATCTTCACCTTGGCTGTCGGGTTGCTCTTATGAATGTAATAGCTAATAGCTGGAACATACTTTCCGGCATATGACTACACAGAGACACAAGGAAATAACTATTTTACAGATTCTTTTTTTACAAGTTTTATGATATCTTGTTCGAAGGTAACAATTATATGCTTATGGGGCAATATAGCTAGTTTGATTATAGCAGCAAAAAGACCAAACAAAAGCCTACCTCTCCAGTTGCATAGAACTCATTAGACTGATACTCTGGAAAGATCTGGAAGAACTGAATCAATGCACTAAAGGAGAGTGGGACACAATCATTTGTGTAATCTATTATAGTAACTGTGAATTACATTAAAGTAGGTGAGTTGGAATTCTTACCTGTAAAGATCCCTGCCAACATCATCCTGGTTCTGAGCGAAGCCCCTGTCATCATCCGTGAAGCTGAACCCTGTTCCCACCTAGTCATATTAACATGAAGAAAACCAGAACAAAAGGAAACCAGTGAACACATTTTATGACAGAATATCTGCTAATCAATTGTCCTTTAATGTGTTTTTATATAATAAATATACATACTGGATTGTCAATATAGATAACTGAATATGTAGATGTCCAGGGATAGTCTCTAAATCCCACTGTAGAAAAACACAAAGCATGACAGAAGTTAGTTCAACTTGGGAAAAAAATGGCAACACACGTGTAATAGAATAATGTCTTAAATATACTTAGTCGGAATATAATTAGTAAGAAAATTAAAAAGTATGAACATTAAGTTATATACAAGCCATATGCAATAATGACATCTGTCTTACAAGTCAAGTTGTTATACACCACATAGGGACCATGTTCCACAAATAGCCCAAACATGGAGGTGCCTCCAGGGCCCCCTTGCAACCAGAGCAGGACAGGGGCAGTCTCAGGCCTCGCCTGTGGGAAAAGCAAGCCAGCAGGTGAGATCATTGTGCCATCATGTGGTAGCATTAGCTTATTACAAGTTCATCCCAAAATATGAAAAATAATGAATTTTTTATAGTTTAAAATGATTTGTATTACATTGCACTAGCACATAGCACTGATATACCTTTGTCCATTGTTTAAACGTTAAACCATAGACCCCCAAATAACAGAATTTTGCAACACCAGGTTTTCATTTACAGCTGGGTAAGTTTGCTAAACAAACTCATGGACTTCTTATCATGTGGTCCAAGAGAACTATGGTCAACCACATCATATGACATTTGTCTCAAATTAGCTCCAGTACCTGTGCAGGGAAGAACCAGAAGTAGAGGTTGCTGTTGTACTTCTTGTTGACAGTGAGGTACCCAGCATAGCTCTTCACATTTGCACCAGGTAGGGGTCCCACGAGACTGAGTTTTCTTGCTGCAACAAGGAATACAACAACCTATCATTCGTCCTGTCAATAATGCCTAGGCTAGAACATGCCACTCAAGGGAGGTCGACAATGACAGCAACATTGCAAAAGCAAATTCACAAGAAAAACATGCAAAATCGCAATACCTTCGTCAATACTGCCTTTCTCCAGATACGGGGTAAGAAAAAGAGGTGACCCTGGGTCTGCTCCATTGGTGCTACTAACACGATGAGACTTCCTACAGAAAAACCTTGAACAGCCCCTCAACTGTGCAGTCTCCAGAAAAGCCGACAGCACCAGGAGGAAACTTAACGTCTCTCTGAACATTCTGATATTGAAACAATAATGCAAATGGCTATGGTTGTCAACATGAAGAAACGTGATGCCAAACATGTTTCACTGTTTTGCTTGAACATTTGCAGATCAAGTTTCATAGCACCGAGATCTCTAAATGCGAAAGGAAATAAGGCAGATACCATTAGGGTATCAATATATTGGTATTTAAAATGTACACTTACTTATAGCATGCTCCTCTTCAAGTTTTCTAGCTGAGAAGACAAGTCACATGACTAATCTTGTTTGTGGTCATATGACTTAGACGTTTTGCGCAATCAGCATCCAATAGCCAATCGTGCACATTCTATTCCGGTGCCAGAAATGTTGATCTGGAAATCATTTCATAATTTACAATTTTTGACGTTTTCCAAGCACGAGACTCCTTTTTCTACGTAACACCTTGAATTTTTTTAGACATCAAAAATAAACAATTTCGTAATCTATTTTTGAAACACAGTTTAAACTCCTTCACAAGACTGGACTTCATGATTGCAGCATATCTTCATGACATGAGTTGTAAATATTATGTAACAAGTTACAATTATTACCGTAATAAAAAGTGCTTAAATCACATACTTTTTTAATCGGTGATACCATATTACTATTCTGCGTAAATACTCATCTAAGCCCATGATATCATGATAGACCCAGATCTAGGATGTCTATGCAGTACCACATGTTCATAAAAAAAATCATACAAATTCATAATAAATAATAGTGTCTTATGTATTTTTGATCATAGTTATGGATTTAGTCAAGTCCATGTTCTTAATTGACAGTTGATCTTAGGCATGGACTGTTACACATCAGAATGTATTTGATACCCTTCAGTCTTTTATTACTTAATCTTTAGTCTTATCATGTTTTAAGTTGAGGCATGTTTCAAACACTTTCACTTTAAGAAGGCGCGCCTTCTGTGCAGTGCAGGCAAGTGTGTGGAAATGTGTGTGTACAATTCCTGAAGTGGCACATGGAAGGTAGACCCTTCTAAAAATTACAGACGGTGAAAGAAAATGCTATTGAATTGTGTACATTTTAAACTAGTTAACTGCATACGGGGAACAAGACAGTTTTCTACATTGACTTGACACCTTTTTAAAGCACTCGCCAGTGGCAACAGCAAACGCCGCATCGTGGAATCTGCGCGCAAAGCTCTAGACGTGGGATCGTAAAAGTGTAAGTGTGTCGGACCACACAACTACAGTATTTATCATGAGAACAACTGCATGATCACTTCCAAGGAAGAAGCCTAACAGCGACATGAAATCACGACTGACAGAGAACAGGGTTGTTGAGTGAGATGGACGGACCAGCGGAGACACGCTTTGAGCGCACCTTGACTAAACGATAAAAATCAAGTCGCAAAGGTATTGGAATGGCAGCATCTAGTAACTCAAGCCTCTCAGGTTCGTCAATCTCCTCAGGTAAGTAGAAATGTGAATGAAATTGACAGTAGAATGTTTCCAAAAGTAGCATACGCATCATTGCATGTAACACAGGAGGCAAAATAAGATGATTGATTAGGCTATATAGTACCTTATCAAAC
>JAVQJS010122556.1:0-15148 GCA_036024795.1 Galaxias rostratus | reverse complement strand
CAAAAAAAGTAGCATACATTTTACTTGCAAGAGAATTGAGAGACAAATGAATCCCAAAGCTGATATTTAACTTGCATTTGTCATTGATTTTCGCCAGTTACACACTTGGAAGATTTGTTTTTCTTATTCCAGTCAAAATATATGCGCTTTGATATGATTGAGATTTTTTCATAATCTATGATTGTCCTAGACTGTTTTCTAACTTATAAAACGTCACAGAGAGAGTCACAGTGGTGGCCACTGTAACAAGAGGGAAGAACACCTTGTATTAGACATTATGAATATTTTCAAACCCAGTTTCTTAGATCATTTTTCTTTATGTCCTCCCACCCCCATTGTGAAGGCTCCTAGCCTCCCATACTGAACTCCTCACTAACCCCCGTTATCCCACACAGCATGTTCAAATGCTATCTTTGTCCCCCGAGTGGGTCCTTCATGGCCCCACTTATTCTTTATCAAAACCTTGCCCTTTCCCATAGGGAATACTGAGGCCATGTACTCCTGTTGTGTCGAAAAAAAAGAATTCCCATGAAAAGATTAGTCTTTCTTATCTGGCAATTGTGTGCCTCTCAAATTGACTTCCTTCTCCTTTCAAAATTCCCATGTATCACTCCAATCCCCCGCTCCAGTTCCCTTGGGGCCTGGTTGTATTACTTTTAGCCACGTTTCCTGAAAACACCAAATCCTTGAAAATGAGTTGTAGCTGTTCTTTATTAACAAACGGGACATAACCCACTCACCGTTGGAATGAGCAATACGTGCTGTTTCTCGTAGGACTCCGATAAAACATCGATATTGATAAACGTTGACGTACATAAAGACCTCATCGTGAAGCTACACACGCGTCTTCGAATGTTCAACGACTAATTGGGGACGTTCCCCGCATGGCGCACAGGACAGCGACGGCCTAGGCCGGCCACTGCGAGGGAGATCTTAACTGTCCGGGAGAGGGAAGCGGGGGGGGGATTTAGAGCTCTGTGGGCGACGCGGGTGGGTCACCCGAGGGGCGATTGGAGGGCGTGTGGATTATAAATACGAGCGGAGGGCTCCCACCGGGCCGGAGCCGGAGCTGCCGAGAGGTCACGGAGGGGACACTGATCCCGAACCGGGGAGACGATCGCTGGGGGGGGGCTTCCACCTGTAATCCCCTCGGCGGTATGATAAGCGTCTGGTTGACGTCTCGACTCCGAGGGGGCCCGCGGCGAGGAGCGGCCGCTGTTCTGTGACACACACCGAGCTCACGCGGCTTAGAGGGCCCTTCGGATTAATAACGGCGACATTAAAAAACAGAGGAAGATATCACAGCTCACCTTTCTCGCTTGTCGCCTTGGCGATGGCGCCGTCAGATCCCCGAGGTGCCGTTGGTTACAGGCCAGCGGCCGAGGTTGCGGCAGGCGGCGGCTCGATTATACCTCTCCTCACGCACAGCCCGATGCCACCGGCGTCGATGGCCCCGGGGCAGGTGAGCCTCGGCCCTGGGGAGGGGTGGTGGGGCGGGCGGGCGGGCGGGGGGCGGGGGTGGGGTGGGGTGGGGGGTCTTGTTGACAGGGCCGTAAAGCAGGCCTCTCCGGAGCAGCGGGCCCTCCTGTCGCCGCACAGAAGTCGTTAGTCTAAATCACAGCGCCCGCCTCCCCGCCTCCTCCCCCTGTCCTCCTCGCCTGACCTCAGCTTGAGCCCGCTGACCTGGAAAATGACCGACGAGCCAAAAGCCACGGAGCACGGAGAGAGAGAGAGCGAGAGAAAGAGAGAGAGAGGGAGAGAGAGAGAGCGAGAGAGAGAGCGAGGGAGAGAGAGAGAGAGAGAGAGAGAGGGAGAGAGAGAGACTGGCCGCTTCCCCCCTGGGAAACAGCAGAAATATTGAGCCAATTATGAGATTATTATCTCGGTGGGAATGGCGGAGGGGGGGGGGGGGACGCTCTGGGAGTGTATTTACGCCCGCCTGCCAGACTCCCCACTGGAGGAGGGGAGAGCAGGGGGAGGTGGATCAAAGGTTCTCCGGGGGAGAAGTGGGCAGCACTCATGCCCACTTGGTGTCTCTGTCATTACAGGCCCACACCCACTGACAGACGTTGGCCCAGGCCCAGGTCGCTCCTCGAGTCGCTTGCCGGGCTCTCGCTGTGTCGAGCAGAAAGCTCCTTAGTCCTGCGTTGGTTTGTTGAACTTCTCTGTGTTTGAACACCCTCTTTCTTTTCCGTGCCTACGTAATGATCTCCCGTGTGTCGTGCAGGATAGCTCACAGTCTGTTCAGCCGTGGGTCTTTTTTTTTTTTAGAAGGCACCGCACATCATGGAGGTGGGTATGAGTCACTGTTTGTACGCCGGGGAGAGGTGGGTCCGTGAAGCGGGATTTTGTGTGCATTACGGGGTCGGGTTCTGCAGGGAGCGCAATGGAGAAACCAAGGCAATGAAAACATTGGCACTCCTTTTTTTTTTTCTCGCAATGAGTCATTTTACAGACGGCTTTACAAAGAACACCTTGACTGATCTCCTGCACTTTGGAATCCGTGCCGAAACAGGGAACAGCGTCGCTCGAAGGAGCCTTGGCAGCCTAAGGCGGCCCAGTAGGTAACTTATGAGGGAACCCTCTCCCAGTGCAGTGTGTGTCACGACTACTCAATCTCTATTAAAAACGCATCAGCCTTCGTGGAGTTTTTGATGAATGAGTAGAGATGTGTGTATACATGGCATGGGTTAATGGCGGCTTCGTCTGCACATAGTGTGGCTTGTTTGTGTCGTTGATATAAGTTATTATCATTTCTGCCCTGTCTGGAGAATGTAACAGTAACCCTATTAATTTTTTTAATTAGATTAGATCTAACTTTTTTGTCATTGCACAGAGTACACGTACTGAGACAGCGAAATGCAGTTAGCATCTAACCAGAAGTAGTAATAATTTTCATTCAATATCTATGGCATCAACGGTAAAATATCACATAAAGGAAGTTACGTATAATGTGTTGTACGCTTTTTCATTTCTTATTTCAATTTGAGTCTATGTTATTCTGCTACGGTGAGCTGCTGCCTCTATTTCATGCATCACTGTGAGTAGGGAGTTGTATTTCAGCGTTGGGCCGTAGACATCAAAGCAAGCTCTGGAACTGCAGTAAATCCCGAGCTTTTGGAAGGTACTGTGTCCGTGACATCACCTACGCCGCCATTAAAGTTTAATTGGAAACGCCCGCATGTGGTTCCTGTGGATCGGAAAAAAAATGTTCCCGAGTCGTCCATGTAAACCCAAACGTAGCTCCATCGTCTCTTCCTAGTCCTCCCGAAACTTTGAACTGCAAGAAGGAAACGGAGTTCAAGCAGTTTGTATTTCATTTCACTCCCTCTCTTTTTGAGGCCTTTTTGACACCTTTATCACACATTTCTTTCGTACTAAAAGCTATACTTTGAAGTGTTGAAAACGTCGGGAAAGAGACAGGCTTTGCTGAATAACATGTTCATGGCTTGCACGTGTCTGCAAGTGTTTTACATTTTTTGCACGTGTTTTACATCGACAACCCTCTTGCGAAATGTGGACCCGACAGTATTCTCTCAATCGCCGTCCAACCCTCTTATCTGATTGGCCGCAATGACCTCCAAACCTCCCCGACTCCTCTCTGCACTTCCTGGAACCCCCACACACCCTCTGACAGACTCCCCACAGCCCCCCCCCTCCCCCCCCCCAAAAAAAAAACCACCAAGCTGTGAGTGCATAGGTAACACAAACACGCAGTATGCGGTTGCTATGAAATATGAATGCTTCCTTTAGAAACAAGTGCATGCATTGTTTATGAAGCGGGGTGCCTGGGCCGTCCGTTAGGGGGTCCGGCTCCTCCTGGCTCCGTGACCCCGTGGCTGGGATCCTCCAGCGCGTTGCCAATGGATCATCCTCCCCGCGCAGCCTGAGAAGCCGGGTGCTGGAATTCTCTACCAATAAATAATGTATCTCCATGCTCCTTGTGTGTGCGTGTGTGTGTGTGTGTGTGTGTGCGTGCGTGCGTGTGTGTGTGTGTGCGTGTGCGTGTGTGTGCGCGTGTGTGTGTGTGTGTTCGTGTGGGTGTGTGTGTGTGCGTGCGTGTGTGTGTGTGTGTGTGAGTGTGTGTGATTGCGTGCGTGTGTGTGAGTGTGTTTGTGTGTGTGTGTGTGCGCGTGTTGCGTCCTACCCAGACAGTGATGGTTTCCCTTACAGTCGTACCTGCACACTTCCCCTCTGCAAAGCTGACTGCGGGCCATCAGTTTGTCCTCCACAGGCGATGAGGCGGAAATAATGCGCGAGGAATGGGAGAGCTTGTCCCTGTTGTTTATCCCTCTTTTGCTGCCCTGACCCCCCTACACACATACTCACACACACACACGCGCACAGACACACACACACACACGCACACACACACACACACACACACACACACACACACACACACACACACACACACACACACACACACACCATCCACCCCACACCCCCTGTGCGCCTTGTCGGTAAGCCGCCCGACACCGAGAGGCTCAGGGTCGGGTGAGGGTCAGTGTTCCTGGGCGGATGTCAGGACACAGCAGACCTGTGTCGCGACACCCCCAACCCCCCCGCCTTTATAGACCACTTCCTGTGTGTGGGGGGGTGTCGCACGGCAGCTGTGACCTTGTGATCACGGGGGTTGCCAGGTTGGACTGGAGTCAGGATGCACGGCCGCTCGTGTGCGTTGGACGTGTGTGTGTGCTGATAAAGATAGGCCTCTGGTCAGGAACAAATGCAATGTGCTTTCAACAGCACATAATAATGATGAATAATCATTATTTTGATAAGAAAAAAATCGAAAAAATTCCACGTGGTTGAGTTCGAAATGAAAAGAAAGTGGAATCAGAATATTCTTTTCCAGCCTTAACGTTGCAAAAGCCATCGCAAAGGAACTGAAGAGTCCTGGCGCATTGTATAGCATGGCTGCCAGGGTCCTCTCCACGGCAGACTCTCTATGTGAAAAGCCAGCCTGCAGTCCACTTCTCTGCCCCCAAGTCTCCTTTGGTTGCGGGTAGGTTTAGCAAAGCGTGATTGTTTACCAGTCTGCTTAAAACAGAGGCCATCCCATCAGGAAGACAAAAGGTTGCCCGGTGTTGTTTTATTTTTGCCCGTGGACGTGTGTGTCGCCGCATGTCCCTATAAACAACTGGAGGCCATTTGACGAGTCCTCGGCTTTCTCTCCATCCTGACCAGACACACACACACACACACACACACACACACACACACACACACACACACACACACACACACACACACACACAGAGCCCCACCTATACAGCCCAGGGCTAAATCTGAGCCACCACTAAATCACCCCTAGACACGCTCTACCACTGGACCAGACCGGGGTCTGTGCATGTGGGAGAGAGTGTGTGAGAGAGTGTGTAAGAGAGCGCACGCGCCTGTGTGTGTGTGTGTGTGTGTGGAGGGTGGGCGGGGGAACTGGAGAGTGGGTGTGTGTGCGTGGTGGAACCAGACCCCTGTTAATGTTCAGACTCCATGACTGATACCCCCCCCCCCCCCTTTAAACCATAACACAGTCAGCTGGTGGCATACCTCTGTGTCCACCGCAGCACCGCAGACCCCTCGTCCCACTGGAGGACCCACTGCCCACAAAGGGTCGCCCCCTCTGTCTCGGAAGGACAGCTCACGCTCCAGGTTCACCCGCTCCCTGTCCGTAGACTCATCCCATCACTCACCCAATCCATGCTCCAGACCAGGCCCCATTTCCCGGTCAGAGAGTTGCTTTCCCTGAGTAACCCGCGGGGCCCCCGAGACTTGCAGGGAATCGGCAGCGTTTTTCCGAGGAACGGGCCAGACAGCCGGAGCCCACGTGGGACTACGGAGGAGCCGTGTGTCATCTTTTGAAATGTGGACGTGAATTAGGCTTCATCCCGCTACGGAAGGCGGAAAGTATTGCGGCACGATGTTCCACAAATTCGCTCCCGTTTGAGCACACATCGTGATGAAATCAGTGAGATCATCCTGTTGTTTGGTCGGCTGCTGGCTGAGGCTGTTGAAAGAGCTGTGTGTGTGTGGTTGTGTGTGTGTGTGTGCGTGCACATGTGGAGGGGGTGTTTTAATACACATATACTGCGATTTGGAAATCACCTCTGAATCATGAATTGGAACCCCCTATCTTTCCCGCCAGCCCTATTTCTGTCCCTCTCTGTGTAGATTAGCCACAGCTGTTTCGCTTTACTGGCTCCTCTTCTTTGTGTTGTCATCCGCAGTCCTGTGGAAGCTCAGTCTGCCCTCTGTGGGTTATCATTGGTATTGACCCTTTCTGCTCTTTGTGTTTTCTCCTCAGATCATGACTTGGAGGGAAAGAGGGTTCAGGATATGCTCTCCGCCATGGACAAACCCCAGGTACGTCTCTCCCACCCCTCACACTCTTCTTACCCGCGTGATCAGTCCTGCAGGGACATCGCGGTGCTATTCTGCGTCGTTGAGACCCCCGGTGATTAAGGGGACCGTCTCGCGGTCTCTGCATGTATGCCGTGCGGATTTTTTGTTGTTGTATTCACCTTCGCTGGGGAACATTTACTCTTAGTTAGAGCGGTAGAGGCGCATGGCACTGCCGTGGCCTGCGGCCGTGGTAATGTGACGGCCGTCCACACGAGGGCAGCATCGCCCCAGCCACGCTGGTCTCAGGACACACCGCAGGAGCAGCAGCGCTCAGGAGCAAACGAGGTCATCGTTTGCCGCCGGTATCTCAGCGTGTTTGGCCGAGCGTCTGCAGATGTCGTTTGTGGAGAGAGGTCGGGTCGCTCAGTCAGTGCGGCGGCTCTACAACTGGCAGTGATTGGACAATTTGATATGTTGTCAGTTGACAGCGGCGTTGGAAATAGGAATAGGAAATTGGAACGGCGAGTGACGGAGTGAGGGAGAGGAAGAGAGAGAGAGATCGTCGTTCGAATGAGCGAGAGGGAGTTAGAGGGAATGAAAGACCAGCTCTCTCTCTCTCTCTCTCTCTCTATCTCTATCTCTATCTCTTTCTATCTCTCTCTCTGGCTCTCTCTCTTTCTCCAACTCTATCTTAAACCCCCCTCCCCCCACCTGCCCTCGTTGCTGAGCTGGAAAATCGAGAGCCGTTGACCTTCAACGACCTCAGGCCACAGACACGCTTGACGCGCCTGTACCCCTCGCTCACACACGGCCCATCCCAGAGCAGGCTCCTCTCTTAGGCCCGGCCCACGGACTGCAGATGTAAATTAGCCGTTAGCTAACCCTGGTACACGTGTTTTTAATTGTGCGCGTTCCCTGTAAAAACAAACAACAAATAAAACAGCAATGAAAACAGACACGTCCTTCAATACGCCCACTCTGTCTGTGCCGAGTTGCTCTGATTCAATATTCAATGCTCAATGAACAGGGTGTAAATGCCTTGCAGTTAAAAAACACCCCAATTCAGCTGCACACACACACACACACACACACACACACACACACACACGCAATACAAAAGAAAGAGAAGGATCCTTCGACAGAACAAATGTTTCATGGCCCAAAGTTGTTGCAGTTGTCATGGCTACACATTATAACAATTAGACAGACTCCCTCGCCCAACAGTGTGCAACAGCCTCAACCTAAGATGTGTGTGTGATTGTTTCGGGGTGTGTGTTGGTGCCACAGGTGTCCAACGTACAGGCGCGAGCAGCGCGGCTCTCCTGGGCTCCCCCAGCAGGGCTGGTGAACAGGCACGGAAACGGCATGCCCGCCTCCTGCTCCTACGAGCTCTCTCTCTCCGACAAGGGACGAGACGGCAAATTCCGACTCCTATACAGGTACCACACTCACACCCACACACATGCATGCCACACATCCATCACATGTCAACCCGCCAGTTTTTGCGAACTTTATTTAAGTCAACAAGATTGTCTTTCAAGTTTTGTACCACTGTTTTTATTGTTTGTGTCTGTGCGTTTGTGTGTGTTGCAGTGGAGAAGAATTGGAGTACCATCTGTCGGACCTGCGGCCCGCCACAGACTACCACGTACGGTAAGGACACACTCTTTCCTCCAACAGCTTACCCTGAACCCTCATCCGTTTGAAAAGTCTGCATAGGAATCTGCCACGCCCCATACGTTTCACATTATGCTCATGCTTTTAAGTGCCTGATTAAGTTATTAATTTGAATATGTGTGTGTGTGTGTGTGTGTGTGTGTGTGTGTTTGTGTGTGTTTGTGTGTGTGTGTGTGTGCGTGCGTGCGTGCGTGTGTGTCTGTGTGTGTTCCAGAGTTTCGGCCATCCATAACTCGCTTCGAGGCGGGTGCTCCGAGGCCACTGCCTTCACCACGCACAGCAGCCTTCCCGACGTCCCCCTCGCCCCCAAACTGTCCCACCGCACCAAAAGCACCCTCTCCCTACAGTGGAAGGTACAAGGTCACCCAGCACACACACACACACACACACACACACACACACACATATCAACTCGACCCTCTCAATAGACACGCAATCGTTCAGTCCCAGTGCAGAATGTGTAGAAACCCCCCCAAAAAATAGCCGCAGTTTAATTCCCGGAAGAGACGGATAGTCGGAGGGGAATTTCCACCGCATTGCATCAACTTAAACCCTCGTCGGTGGGCTTCCTGTCTGAGGAGATGGGCCGGGGTGTTTCATCTACCAGGGGGTCGCGGCCCCTTCACTCCTAATCCCTGAGCCGGCACTGCATGGAGGCTGCTCATCACATTCAGCTCCACGCTGAGACAACCAGAGGCTGGGCTTTTACCGCAGGGCATCGATCTAACTTACCGCACGCAGGGCACGGAGCCAGAGAGCTGATGGGGAGGGGGGGTGGGGGGGGTCCGACCGTCTGGGCCTGACCCGGGCCCGGCCCCCGCCTTGGGGCGTCCCTCACCCCGACAGGGAAGGAGGACACTGATGCGCTCCCGGAGACTTCCTCCCTGTGGCGGTCAGCCGTGCTTTATGTGCCTGTCGAGTTCCTGTATTTGTGCCTCACTCACACTTTCTGTCTCTCTCTCTCTCCCCCTGCTCTCTCTCTCTCTCTCTCTTTCTCTCTCTCTCTCTCTCTCTCTCTTTCTCTCTCTACAGCCCCCGGGTGACAACGGATCCAAAATCACAAACTACTTGCTGGAGTGGGACGAGGTACACCCCCCCCCTTTCTCTCCTCCCTCACTGTACCCCGGGCTCTTAGGTCTGTTTTCAGCTCCACTGAAGGGGCCGCTAACAATCACATGCCAGGGAGGACGTATAGACCGTCTCCCTGGTAACAGGGCCTCGCCGCGACCAATCTCTCTTGTGCCCGTCGCTCCTTTGTGTCATGGATCCCTCTGATCTCTGCTGGCAGGGGGACCAACACTATGGGACTTATTTTACACTGGGCTTGTGGTTTGACGTAACAAGCTGAAACTACACTTCCCTGGCTCACCTCCTTTCGTTCTCCTCCTGTCCCCGGCAGGGCAAGAAGAACAGTGTTTTCAGAGAGTGCTACTTCGGGAGCCAGAGGCACTGTAAGCTGAGTCGGCTGTGTCCCGCCATGGGCTACACCTTCAGAGTGGCCGCGCACAACGACATCGGCAGCAGGTGGGTGATGCCTATAGTGCAGAACTACATATCCCATCTTCTACCACACACACACATCGACATCAGCTCCAGATTATGCGTGCAATGCTACAGGCGCTGCTGCAAAACCCACAAATGTACAAATACACATACAACGAAATGTGCACAACATAGGTAGTAGTTACAAAACAGATCTACTAATCCCAGGCATATTCACCCGCACCCACTCAACGATTTAGGTCACATGGACCCTCAGAGACTGGCAGAACGGAACGTGAGGTGAATCCTAATCACATCAAAAACACCAAGAGGAGACCACTACCGATCCTAACACTAAACAGGCGAACAACAAACAGTCCTTTGAGTGCTCTCGTAACCATAGGACAACAATGCTCCTTCCAATTACTCCCGACGCAGAATGACCCCCTTCCAGTCCTTCTCGTCCGCCTGTCCTTCTGTTCTCCTCTCGCTCAATTTGGCCGTTACCGTTAGCATGCCGAGTGTCTCTGCGTGCTTGTTAGAGAGATGGGAAAGAGAGTGGAGGTGATGATGGAGGGAGGGGGGAGCAGGGGAGGCGGGCAGAGTCACAGCAGGGGAGGGTGTGCGGAGGAGCTGGCTGAGTGTATGGCAGGGGCTCTCCCTCCCCCTCGTAACTTTGATTCCCTTCTCATGGATTTCCCCGTTGTTCGGAATTCCAAGGTGACCAACTGATTGGATCTCCTCCCTCTCTGCTTCCATGTGCACCCGTCCCCCTCCTCCCCCTACCTCCCCCATCCTCCCCCTACCTCCCCCTGTCCTCCCCCCTCTGTGCAGTGGTCCCAGTGCGGAGGTGGTGTTCCACACCATGGGCAGCCTGCCCTCTCTGCCCCTGGCGCCGCGGCTGGTCAAGGCAGGCGTGTCCTGGGTCAGTCTGGAGTGGGGGCGGCCCGAGGGCAGCTCCAACGAGGAGCAGCTCAAGTACACCCTGGAAATCCAGGAGGACAACAGCGTGGGTCTTCACACTTCACATCAGGACACTCACTCGCATTGCTAAGATGCAGACACAAACCAAGACACACACACAGACACACACACACACACAGATTATCAAGATACGCACACAAACGAGAACGCACTCCCAACTCATAGGAGATATGCATATGAATGACATAAACGAGCCATTGCGTAGACACATTGCCGAAACCAAATTGTGCAACGAACACTGTCTAACTGTCTTTCTGTCTGTCTGTGTGGCTATGGGCGTCCAACAGGGAACAGACTTTCACCCAAAGTACACTGGAGAAAACCTGACCAGTACTGTACAAGGCCTGAAGAGGAGCACGCAGTATAAATTCAGGGTAAGGCACACCATAAGAGTCTGTGTCTCTGTGTGTGTGTGTGTGTGTGTGTGTGTGTGTGTGTGTGTGTGTGTGTGAGTCTGTGTGTTTGTGTGTGTATGTGTGTGTGTGTGTGTGAGTCTGTGTGTGTGTGTGTGTGTGTGTCTGGGTGTGTGTGTGTGTGTTTATCTGCGTGCGGCATCACCAGCAGCGAGGAGAGTCGGGGAGGCTGAAGAGTCCCGATAGCATCGCCGCCGTGTCGGCATGGCGACGCCGTCGCTCCCGACAAAAGACGACGGCAACGGCAACTTAGCAAACACAACACCTCCGACGGAACGGAGGGGGGGACGGAGGAGAGAGGGGGGGGGAATGGAACGGTCGGTCTACCCTGGGGTCACGGCCCACGGTAAAGGAGGGGATGAAGAGAGAAAATAAAAGACAGGAGGGGGGGGGGCTCTTTTAGTAAAATAATTGAGCGAAACAAAAAAAAAAGGTACGTGAAATTTATAAAAAATAAATATTCAGAGGCTTCTGCTTAAACTTGCATCAGCTGCCTCATCACAGCGAACGGATTATGATGTTCAATTTAGGAAAAGTATTCTCTCTCCCCTAGCCCCCCTACCAGAAGAGATGAAGAGAGAGAGACAGAGAGAGGGAGGGAGAGAGAGGTAGGAGAACGAAGCAGAGAGGTAGAGCAAGAGGCAAAGGAGTCAAAGAAAAAGGTAGAGAGAAAAAACAGAGGCGTCAAGAGTGAAGCATGGGAGAAAGAGTCAGAGAACGAGAAAGAGTCATAGAATCAGAGGAAGCAGAGAGTCAGAGACAGAGACATAGAGGCAGAGAGGTAAAAAAGTCAGAGAAAGCGGCAGAGAGTTGGCGATAGAGTCAGAGAAACAGGCAGAGAGAGTCATTGAAAGCAGTATAAGAGACAGAGTCAGAAGAGGCAGGGAGAGAGAGAGAGAGCGAGAGAGAGAGAGAGAGAGAGGGTGGGGTGAGAGTGCGGGCAAAGGGGGAGACAGGCGGATTGGCATGCCACGGCATTGATTGAGTGGTTCCCTAGCAACCTGGCCAGCTGCTGAGTTCGGCTCTGTGCGTGAGTGAAGGCTAGCTGACACCCATGTTGACTCAGGGACACGGGGAGGGTTTAGAGGAAACCAGGAAAAAGGAAACACAACAGAGAGCGGGTGTGTGCGTGTGTGTGTGCGTGTGTCTTTTTCAGAGAGCGCACGAGGGTGTCTCTCCAAATATCCCTCCAGGTGAACCAGAGTCCAATGGAAAACACCACAGTCCCCTGGGGGGTCAACGAAGCCCCTCCCTACACACACACACACGCAGAGGATCACCTCGTGCATTACGCCAGTGGACTACATCTCCCATTACATCCGAACTAGGCCAGAGCGTTAAAGCCCTGGCTCAAACCAGCCTCTCTCGTGCCAGAGCCCCTTCCTCTGTCACATGGGAAATCCCTGCTGCAGGAACACGGCGTAGCTGTGACAGCATGTGAGACACGATGTGATGGCTACGTTCATGTTATTTGCCCCAAAATGGCTTTACACGACGTAAAGCGACGCCACGACTGTAGGAAAAAGACTGTCAGAGCGCGAGCCACCGTGTTCCGCCGTGCTGTAAGGGCACTGAGAGGATCGGCATAAATAATGGAACACAAAGTCTTCTCTCTGCACGTCTTTTACCAGGCATGTCTCTGCACTCCCGCCAGCTCCCTTCTCCTACTCAGAGCATTAGCCGTGGCCCGGACACACGCTGAGAGACGGGCCGATGGGAAGGAAGACGCTCCGGGATGTGAACGTGAACGGCATGACGCCTTTTCTTACATGCCCCGGTTGAGTGAAGGAGAAAGGGGAAACTGGATGCAGTGAACCAATTTCATAGTAACGCTATCTGTCCAGCCCTGGGTGTATCAATGGCTGGGCTGGGTGGGTGAGCAGTAGAGACTGGATGAACAGTGGCACCATGTCATCCAAAACGTCAACTTAGAGATTAGTTGAGGACACACACCGAAGTGTGTGCAGGGTAGAATGTGTGTGTGTGGGCGGTGTTTACTGCTTATCCGTGCTACATCTGCTACAGCTGATTGATTTGGGTCCAGACAGCACGTTGTCTGTTCCGGAACATTCAAACGAGCGATGGGATTTGGGTTAGGACTACGTTCAAATTGAAGATAGTGATGATGTTTGGGTCTTGTTTATGTTCACATTAAAGGTAGAGATGGTGTTTAGGTCTTTGTTATGTTCAAACTAAAGATAGTGATGGTGTTTAGGTAGGGCTATGTTCAAATTAAAGATGGAGTTTGGGTTGGTTTTAGGGTTTGAGGTTGCTCAATGTCGGGCTCTTCTGTCAATGTTTAAGTGCACTGAAGGGGGATAGTAAACCAAAATCAAGTGCCTTCTATGTATGCTGAACAGGGCAACTGAAAGTAGACTCATGCTACTGGACAGCCCTCCTGTGTATGTTTCGCTCGCTCAAGGTAAAGCCTCTCTATAAATCTCCCAAGGTTTTAAAGCTAGCTACCATAAAGCCATGAGCCAGGACATGATAAGAGGCCGCACTAAAAGATGACCATTGACCCTGCTGGTAACGGCTGTTATCTAACACCAGTCACAAAGCACTGTACACGTTTGAAAGTCTTCACTGATGGAATAGGGATGGGGGTTAAAAGAAGGCAGTGGAGGAGGGAGAGCGATAGAGAAGGGAGAAAGAAAGAGAGAGAGAGAGAGAGAGAGAGAGAGAGAGAGAGAGAGAGAGAGAGAGAGCGAGAGAGAGAGAGAGGAAACCGAAACCAAAAAAAGATAGATGTTAAATGCTTTATGGGAAGAGTGAGTTTGAGATGGACAAAATAAAATGTGTCTATGTGTGTGTGTGTGTGTGTGTGTGTGTGTGTGTGTGTGTGTGTGTGTGTGTATGTGTGGGAGGGGGGGTGTATAGTCTAGTAGTTACGCTATGCTGTGAGTTCATGCTTCCAGACTCCCACTCGCCCTTTCACATCATTGGAGAAGAATCCCACACTCTTTTGTCTGGAAGACAATACTCACAGACAGATGGTCGCGGCAACACACACACACACACACACACACACACACACACACACACACACACACACACACACACACACACACCCATCTCAGTTAGGGCACCAGACAGTGGCAGGACAGCAGCTTGACCCACTCACCCCTGCTACCCCCCTTACTCCCAACCAACACCTCCTGTTAGGGTGGGGTCAAAGGGCACTCAAACCTCACCACAGAATAGGAGAAATAGCTAGCAAAGCCAAACACTCTAAATACGCTTCTCTGCTTGACTGTCAATACCTCTGGATCACTCACACACACACACACACACACACACACACACCTCACATGCCATTGATGTTTCCAAAATACAGGGGAGAAAATAACATACTCTTAACAATCAAAGGAAGGACAAACAACCTATGGAGGATGCAACCATGACATTCCAGACAGACCGAACAGGATTAAGAGATTTGGTCAGATTAAATGAAGAGGCTAACCAGTAGCTCAGGAATAGCCAATTGTGCAATTGTGTTAATCCTGAGCTGCTGTATTAAAGACCGGCTATGGGGAGAGACTGGTTGTTTTGGCTTACTCTGCTTAGTGTGAGGGAATTTGAAAACGAAGAAAATACCAGGGACCAAAGGACCAGAATGTTCAGTTTAGAGACGACGGGTTTTTATTAAGAAAAGACGAAAGTAAAAGATACACAGAGATTCATATAACAGTTAAAAGTCCCATGCACTTTTTGTGGGACTCTTCCGTCTCCACTGGAATGTGCCGGAAACCTCACAATACATCTGATCCTCCAAAGCATGACTGGCAAATATTTTCCACTTCAAAAGAGGATTTGATTCTTTTGTGGTCAGCAAATTTACCGTGGCAGCTACAAAACTGGTTTCTCCTGTGCTGTGCTGTGCATGTGCGTGTGTGTGTCTGGGTGTGTATGTGTGTGTGCGCGCTTGCCTGCATGCGTGTGTGAGCATGCGCGCGCGTGTGTGTGTGTGGCTATGTAGCATCTCACAGCTCCCACTGGGCCGGTAACAGGTTAATGCCTGGTTGGTTTTGCCCCAGACTGTGTCTGACCTTTCTGAGATGAGTCCAGTGAATTCACGAGCTTGTAACTCCCCACTCCGAGGTCGCAGCACACAATCTACTATTGGTCGGCCCAGTTGTACCTTCCATATTTCAAGCCAAATGCTCCTATACCTATAAATGTTTACTGTGAGCTCCTGGGTGGTCGGTCTCTCTCTCTCTCTCTCTCTCTCTCTCTCTCTCTCTCTT
>JAVQJS010122555.1:0-16070 GCA_036024795.1 Galaxias rostratus | reverse complement strand
AGAGAGAGAGAGAGAGAGAGAGAGAGAGAGAGAGGGAGAGAGATACAAATGGGCACAAGACGAGGACTGAGTCCATACAGTTTGAGGGAACGTGACGAGTTGGCTTCCTTCCTAAGTGGCCTCTGGAAACAAGGCAGCTTTTATTTTGTATGTGTGTGGGTACGACAGTAGAGTGGGTGCTCACCGTGCTCCTTAAAATGCTCTCTCCTGTTTAGCATTAAAATAGGCCCTAAAGATGGACTCTGCAGTCTTGTCCCTAGCCAGTCTGCATTTAATCTTAGCAGAGAATTGATAACAGAGCATATACTCCGCACGCCTTAACAAACATGCCAGTGTTCATGAGGCAAAAACACATCAAGTTGTGTATTTCAGTTGTACAAGTCAACTCTATCAACTTACAATCTTTCTATAAGATACAACTATAGTAAATGTATTATAGAGCCACTTGTCGGTGATGGCATTAAGGTATGTAATCGGTTGGGCCAAGCTGTTCACAGGGGTAGGAATAGTGGTGTTTGGAGGACAAAATAATCTCTGGACATCAGTGTCTGGCTCTGCTAAAACTTCGGATCTTGATTCTGCCAATTAAATGGCATCAAAACCTGTTGTTTTTTGTGTAAGGAAGTGTTCTTCTTTATTGGATAGCTTGATAGCCTTCTGTTGTATACCAGACAGAGTGAAACACTTGGTTACATTTCTATGCAATATCACACACACAACCACTTACATTATAACAGCAATCTCTGACTTTACAATACACACAAATAGGCAAAACTTTGTAAATATTGTAAAATGATTTATCTGTGGGCTACAATAATTTAATGAAGTAGGTGTTCTTTCAAAAGAGATCAGTCATCAAGAGGCAAAGACAAATCCAGAAAACTTCTTTAAATGTGTTAAATTGGGTGCAACATTTACTTTTCACTTTACTCTTTTTGTACTTTTTAGTATTACTGAATCATCTGGTTAAAGTATTTAGCTGCTTTGTCTGTCCCATTCAGGTGCTGTGTACAAAGTGACCACTAGATGGGAACAATAGGCGCCCGAAAGATAGATGAATGCACTGAGTGCGAAGACTGTGTTTGACTGACAGGAACTAAATAGATGGGGATATCATTATGCCTTAATTTGATTGAGGTTATACACTTTTGAAATTTAAATTATAATCATATTTTGCCAGCAATGGGAAAGGCCTGCATCACCGGGGGTTTCAAGGGCTTTGATTTAATTAAATTGTTTTCCGATGAACACAGTGCTATGCCAGCTGCTGCCAACTTCATATAGGTAGGAATGCTAATGTTCTGGTTTGGTCAAAGGCAACGCCATACCAATGGTGGAAGACATTTGGTGACAAAGGTGACCACTACATGCACAAATTGCCATAAGTTCGTCAAAATGTATCACGTATATAAAAACAGTGTTGGCCGATAGTAATTTAAATTTTGACATGCTTTAGAATTGTCTACAACCTGTCATAATTTTATCTACTATAATTTATTTGTGAATTTGAATGATAGCCTACTATCAAGATTAATTGGGCATCTAATGTTAATTGTTCATTACCTCGGCAGGCAATGTTTCGTTGGTATGCATGGGCAAGATGAGCAGTGAGTGCAACATGAAAGATGAAGGCGGGGAGAGTTATCTCTAATCGTCGTTTGCCCAGCTCCCACGGCCCGCCCAGTTATTCAGGGAGAGAGACCGTATTAAAACTTCTTACAATGAAGCAACCAATGCGAGTATATAGACGCTGAGTCCGGAGTAGGAGACAGTAGTGGACCGAAACGCGCGCTTCAGTGGGCTTCTGTTGTCGAACTGCGAGTTAGTTTGGAAAATACGGAATAACCATGCAACCAGATGTGTTTGGACAATTGGAATATCTCAGCAAGCTTGCAATAAAGTTTCAGTCGGACTGGTTATCTTCCGATTTTAAAAGTACGTTCTACCGGTGTTAGAAGTTTAGTAATTCCGTTCTACCTAAAACGTTAACGTCAGGCAATAACAATTCAGTTAGTCAAAGTAAGATCATGGCTTGAAATCGATTGCTTACAGTGGAGAATGCAGTCGCAGGTTTATTTAAGGTTTCCGTTAAAATCATCCTCAACGGACTAGTGCTTTTTAGACAAGCGACAGTTTTGGGACATAATAATGATGAATGCCGTTTTTGCCTTTGAACCTTTAATTCGTTCAACATTATTTTAACCAGCATTCCCACTTGGACACTTGTTCATCAGTCTGGACATCTTTTTATTTATTATCTACTAGAAAAATTATGTTCATGGTCTGATTTGGATTTAGTGTGTATCCTTTAATAACCATGGAGGCTTTTTGTTTGAGGATTCTCTGTTTTCTCTGGTGTCAAATCGTTAGCAATGGATTTAGCTTGGATATTACTTCATATGACATTGAAAGGGGTAGACCAACAAAATGTGAAGTCATTACCATCCCTATGTGCCAGGGCATTGGTTACAACATGACTCGGATGCCCAACTTTATGAAGTATGAGAGCCAAATTGAGGCCAGCATTAAACTGAATGAATTTGCCCCTCTGGTAGAATATGGTTGCGATGTCCACCTGCGTTTTTTTCTTTGCTCTCTATATGTCCCCATGTGCACAGACAAGGTGTCCACAACCATCCCTGCCTGCAGGCCTATGTGTGAGCAGGCCCGACAGAGATGCTCACCCATCATGGAGAAGTTCAGCTTTGGGTGGCCAGACTCGTTAGACTGCTCAAAGCTGCCAATAAAAAATGACCCGAACGCTCTCTGCATGGAGGCCCCAGAGAATGACACTAAACAGGAGACCAAGAAGGGGGAGGGCATGCTCCCGGTGCCCCCCAGGCCCAGACAAACAGGTTCAGGCAGTGGTGACCGTGCAGTTGCTAGCCATGGCTCCTGTGAGAACCCAGAGAAGTTCCAGTACGTGGAAAAGAGCCAGTCATGTGCGCCACGCTGCTCATCTGCAGTGGATGTCTTCTGGTCACGTCTGGATAAGGATTTTGCTTTTATTTGGATGGCGGTATGGTCCACACTGTGTTTCATATCTACTGCCTTTACCGTACTGACCTTCCTCCTGGACCCACAGCGCTTCCAGTACCCAGAGAGGCCCATAATTTTCCTCTCCATGTGCTACAATGTCTACTCTGTGGCCTTTATAATCCGCTCTGTGGCTGGGTCAGAGAACATTGCCTGTGACCGTGAAAATGGTGAGCTGTACGTTATCCAGGAGGGCCTGGAGTCCACAGGCTGCACCATTGTCTTCCTCATCCTCTACTACTTTGGCATGGCCTCATCGATCTGGTGGGTCATCCTTACCCTCACGTGGTTCTTGGCAGCTGGCAAAAAGTGGGGCCACGAGGCCATTGAGGCCCACAGCAGCTATTTTCACATGGCAGCTTGGAGCATTCCCGCCATCAAGACCATTGTCATCCTCACCATGAGGAAGGTGGCAGGAGACGAGCTGACAGGGCTGTGCTACGTGGGGAGTATGGATGTCAACGCGCTGACCGGCTTCGTGCTCATTCCACTCTCCTGTTACCTGGTCATTGGGACATCTTTTATCCTCACAGGCTTTGTGGCTCTCTTCCACATCCGCAAGATCATGAAGACAGGCGGCACCAACACGGAGAAGCTGGAGAAGCTCATGGTGAAGATTGGCGTCTTCTCCATCCTCTACACTGTGCCCGCCACCTGCGTCATCATCTGCTACTTTTATGAGAGACTCAACATGGACTTTTGGAAGTACCGTGCCCTGGAGAGCAAGTGCACTTCTTTCCCAGGTCGCAGAAATGAAGACTGCACCCTGGACACATCTGTGCCTACTGTAGCGGTATTCATGTTGAAGATCTTCATGTCATTAGTGGTGGGCATCACTAGTGGTGTGTGGGTGTGGAGCACTAAGACGCTTCAAACCTGGCAAGGTCTGTGCAACAGGAAGCTGGCAGTGCGGACTAACAGGAAGCCTTGCGGGAGCGTCAGCTGCAGCAGCTCCCACTGCCACTACAAGTCTCCGGCAGTGGTATTGCACATGTCCAAAACAGACTCGTTCATAGAGGGCCCCACACACGTCTGAAAGTGCAATTTCAGCAGTATCTGTTGACTATCTCCCAAAGGGAAATTAATTAGGATAACAGCAAAACTCAGGTTTAACTGCTTATGATGTCTAAAAGTTGTTCTGGACTGTCATGAGGAGGACTTTATTTGTGGTCTAGCTACAAATGAAAGGCAAATAGAATAATGTGGTGTTTTAGAAATATGTTCCTCTTCATTTAGTATGTTTATTTATTAGAATTGTTGGAATGTTCTGCTTCCCATTGTTTCAACATTGTTTCATATGTTTTGGTCTGTATATAAGCACATCTAAAAGAGTTCAGCGTTCTGTATACGTTTTTTTTTTTTAGAAAGAAAATTGTATTGATGCCTTTGAAAATCTAATATTTTTAGGACAAAATGAATTTATAATAAAACATATTTATATTATTTGACATTTTGTGATATTTAATCCTTTTCAGAATGTTAATCATTATCTTAACATTGATTTTTACATTTTCGTATCGGGCAGCACGATGGCGCAGTGGTTAGCACTGTCGCCTCACAGGAAGAAGGTCCTGGGTTTGATCCCCACCTGAGGGCCTTTCTGTGTGGAGTTTTTGTTTCCTCCGTGTATTCTGGTTTCCTTCCACAGTCCAAAAACTTGCAGGTTCATTGGTAATTCTAAATTGTCCATAGATGAGAATGTGTGTGTGATTTGTTGTATGTCTTTGTGTTAGCCCTGCGATAGACTGGCGATCTGCCCAGGGTGTACCCCGCCTCTCGCCCGAAGTCGGCTGGGATAGGCTCCGACCCCCCCGCGACAAAGGATAAGCGGTTCTGATAATGGATGGATGGATATTGTCGTCTCCACGTGCGTGTTAAATACATACAGGTCCTTTATCAAATGTAGATCATGCATGTGTATTTACCTGTTTGACTTTTACGTAAGTATTTAGTGTTTGATGTGTGTCCATAATGGTATTGAATTATTACAAAATGTAGTTATGTACTGAATTGTGTCTTGCAGACCAAAGCTAGTCTTAGTTTCCAGCTCCACTGTTGATTTAATTAATATGCCAATTTCTGATAACTTGGACTCAACTCTGTTTTACTGGAAACTTGAACAAAAAGCTATGCGTTTGACACCCTCCAGCTCCATGCCAAACTTCTGCATGGTTAACAAAAAGCATTAATATTTTTCTAGCCTGTGGCCTAACTTCAGTCTTAAAACTATCATCGCTACACACCCAGGCCTCTCTCTATAGCCGTGTCGGTGAGGTTATGCTCTACTTTCTGTAACATCATCAGCTCCAGCAATAATAACTAACATGGTGTGACAGCATTCCACACCATGAGAAAGAGAGAAAGAGTCCAGGACTTTCAAGAGTGAGTCATGATCACTGCCTCAAATAAAAATGTTCTCTGTGTTTAACATTAACAACTAAAAGGCTTGAAGTCTTTAAGATTTGCTGCAATACAGAACTAGGAGCCTTTCGGTTTCCTCTATTACCTCACTTAAGCTTTGTTGAATATATTTAACAGACTTTGCTACTGTGTCACAGACCCATTTTACACCTCATAATTTACATTAGGGTGGTAATATTTACATTGAATGTGCTGTTCCAGCCGCACAATCAATCCCTTGAACAAGGCCATTTGAGTTTTATACACCTCGTCTCCCCTGGTGCTGGTGCCAGCCTCCTGCTTGTGCAGACATTGTCCATGGCCTGGTGGAAAGCATATCCTCCCAATGTGAAAACCACTGTTTAATCTCACCATAAAAAGCTGTGTTTGTGTTGGAGCCGTACGCTGGGAACCCGCTGGGGTGCCCTCACCACATGTACCAATCACAATAAAGCATAATTAAAGCAGGCCCACTTTCAAGTTTTTAAACAGGCGACATAGATAAACACTTGGTTCCCATAACAATAACAGTCTGTTCTGCATCAGCAGTAACAACTGACAAAGCCTTTAATGATAAGACACTGAACTCTGTTCACTGGGTTTGTGGTATAAGAAATGTTCGTTCATTTCATACACATTGGTCTGGCAGAGAAGCACACTATTGTTGGAGACTAAACGATAAGGGTTTGTGAATATGCATGAAATGTGAGTTATTTCAGGATAGGTACAGAATTTTCTGAAATTCCACATCCTCTTAATTTTACACGGCACACAATCTTTAAATTGTAACAAATAACAAAGCATTTAATTATTTTGATGATGATAACAATTGCAAGTAAAAATGTAAAACTTTCATCAAAAACATACTTAAGGGTGTAACATCAAAGTTTATATCACAGAATCAGGTGTTTTTTTCAGCACTTTTTTTTATATTACATATTTCATGTCCCACAAATTGTGAAGTCACTAATCAAGTCATCTGTTGAGCTGCACTATAAGTGAATCAATTATTTAAAAAGTTAACTTGGTATCTCTTAGAGGGTGAGTAGAAAATATATAGGCTAGCTGCCACCCCTCACATAGAATTCTTTTGGCAAAGCCACATGCACTATAATAAAGGATCCTGCTGCTATTGTGAGAGGCTGGACAAGATAGAGTATCTGTGTAATTGTGTGCCCAGTGAATGGAAAAGCCTGTGTCAGCCCATGCGTTTGATTATAAGAGATCATTAACCCCCCTCCTTAAAAAAGGCAATAGGAAAGAGGAAAAGAGGGCTACTCATTATTCTCCACCCCCAGGGCATATCTCTTTCCTTGCTAGTTTTGATGTGGAAATGAGTTTATTGAAAGGGAACACTGAAAAGCTTGCAGGCCCTTAGAAAGAGTGTCGTGCCCAAATTCCCCCACCCCCCTACATATTGTGTGCAACTGCCTTTGCGACTGCCCACCTGCCATTGGTATCATCCTTAAGTTCTATGCTAAGACACAAACACTCATGCAGTATTTGATAAAGGAGGAAACTAATTTCTGATTCTGAATATCTTTTGTAATAATCATTCAATAATCATTGCTGACTAAATTATGTGTCTTTAATCTAGAGAGTATTTTTAGTTAGATTAACTGCTGAATTAACTCAGTCCTAAATTCAGGGATGTATCAATAAGCCTCTCACATCCTAGTTGTATACATGGATGTGTAGACAGTATTTTTTCTCAGTCCATTGTCGTTTGTTTTCTTGTACTCTCTTTAGTAGTCAACACATCTATGGTCTTGTTCCCGAATACCACAACAGGTTGAGAAAATGGAAAAGATAAAAGAATCTTTGGTATGCAAGCTTCGGCAAAATACTGCAAGTGCTACACACATCCATTAGGCAAGTTGACACACCTGCTCATAATCAAATGCCCATCTCAATGATGGGAGGGAGGAATAAAGCCAAAGTTAGGTTCTGCATCTGTTGGTAAAGTTTCATTTCTCAGGAATTACCTGTTATAAAGGGAGGAACAACAAGAATCCCTGTTAGCAAAGGGAGGAAAGTCTTAATTCATTTAACAATCAACTGCATTAAATAATTAATTATTTGGATGTAGTTAACACGTATTTACATCCTTATTTCCTTTGGTCTCACAATAATATGCTTTAATGCTTTGATAGTCTGTGAATATTGAGACTATGGCCAAAGTCTTAAACAAGGGCAGGGGACAATAAACAGTGCGGTTGAAGTAGTGCTGCTTAGTTGACATTGGTGAAGAAGCGTGTATAATTTGGCCAGAGCACAAAGCCAGCAGACTGCGTCCCTAACAAAAGGCCATAGCTATGGCCTGCCCTGATATTGGTGACACAGAAGGCTTTGTACTGGGAGAAAGTGGAGGAAAGATGGCCACAAGTGAGTTAAAAACTTGAATCAGCCGATTGCTTCCACTTCTCCTCTTTGCCCCCACCCTACTCTTAAATTTCAAAGCATGTCAATCACATTGGGTTACATAGACCAGAAAAAACAAGACTGACTCCTGCACCTAAAACGTTTGAAAGTTCTGATAACAAGGCGGACCACTAAGGCAGTGTATGTGCAACTACATCTCAGTAGTTTTTGAAAAATAGATATATTTTTTAAAACAATTACAGGATAAAAAATGAAGACTAAAATCTGTAAATATGTTGCGATGGTACATAAATACAATCTTACACCTGTTATTGCTTTCCAACAAGCTGGTGCAGTGGGTTATTAGGGTTTATCATAACATTATAGTAAGATGTAATGATCCCTTCTACTGTGGACAAAAGACAAAGATTAAATGTCCATAATAATTATTGTCTGCTTGTAGTTGCACAAAAAAACACAAACACAAACAACTTCTCATGCGAGGGGAGAGAGGCTTTTAGTGTTTACCTTATTAGTGAGTCCAGACACACCGATGTGGTTTTTAAAAACCTGGCCATCTGTACCCTATTAGCTCAACTCACGCCAGCATTGAGCATTTCCCTTGGCACCCAGCTTTGCATCCCCTGGAGCTTGTGGACTTGGCTGGTGTTCTGGTCCTGCCAGGCCTGGGGAGACGGGAAGGACAGGTTAATTCATAGTAATGCCCTTCATCTTTTTTTACTGCCCTCTACTTGGCTAGACAGATATTCTGTCTGGTGCCTGTTCCAGGAAGAAGCACATTAAGGAACGGTTGGTGTCTCAGAGTAAGCAGCAAATTGGTTGTTATAGTGAAATTGTTTCACTAGTAGTGAAAGGTGATTAAATCAAACCTCTGCAGCTGGAATGTGAATTTTGCTGTAAACAGGTATGTTTCTTGTAGGTAATCACTTTGAAAGGTTACATTTCAAGATGCTAAGAAATATATGCTATCGTTTAAGAGTGCAAAAAGGATTTTGGGGAGCTTACCAGTTATTTAATGGAACGAGGGCAGCACATTTTATGTCAAATGGCTTTTTTAAATTATACCTTCCTACGTCCAAAAATGCAGTGACCAGGTCTTGAACAGGCCACACCAGAGATGCTGATTGAGTCGCAAATGTGCTTTTTTGTTTGCATTTTTTTTCTGTTTCTCAATTGACTTTCTAGACTACAGTAAATAAAAACATTTAAAGAAAATATATATAAGGGAAAATGGGGTTTTGAAGATGACAGGATAACGCAAGCCATGGATCCTAATCAAACCAATTAGGAAGTGTAATAATACAAACCACTGAGAACACGTTGGGGTTCATTGCAAGCAAAATCACATTTCCATTCATGCAAAATTACATATGATCCTGTTTCAGTCAATCTTTAAGATGCATGCGCAGAAATTTTGCAAATACACAGCAAACTGTTTATAGCAATCATGAAGGCAACAGTGGAAAACACGGTTAGCAAAATGTTTTTGGTTTAAAGATATGTACAATAATATGTAAATGTGTGTAATGTAAATAATATAATTTACATTACAATAACATGACAAGTCAAAAAATGATTAAATATTTAAAAAGTTAAATACAAAAAATATATGTGTATGTCGAAAATGCCTTTGATTTTACAAGTATTTGACATTACATAGTCAGACACATGGTAGGCATACAAATTAGATATAGTTTGCACTATTGATAGCATTTCTTTGACCTGGATATGTAACTAAAAGTTTGAACAGTAAGTATAAAAACTTAATTACCAATTAGGTTCTGAGAGAAACCTTCATATACTATTCCAAGGAAATTCACCCTCACAAAGACCAAAGTGGAATGTTCAATTTAGATCCATATGGGTGCATTGGGTTTGACTGGAAGAATTCATGGCAGTCTACATTTCAAAGTTCCAGTTTCAGAACTCCAGAAATAGATCCCCACACCATGCCCACCCTCCAAATACAACCACATTCAATACCTGTCTGACACACAGCAAAAACAATCTGTCCCGAGTGACCAGACTGTACTTCACTCTCCCTCATTTCTACACTCATACCACCCCCATCTGCCGCACATTACAGACCTGTCACTCTACTCTGCCACTCAAAGGATAGACTCCTGTGGACCAATGTGTAACTGTTTCTTATTTAAACCTCTCCCACCAGAAGGAGCTCTGTTACATAGACTCCCTCCTCTCTCTCTTCCATCTGCTGATTTCTTTGCTAGCATTGGAACGTGTGGCCATTTATAAGACGGGCGCACATTTCCACCTCGACTCACAGTTTTAGAAGGAAGGCCTCTCCCAAGGTGGTGCAACAGCAGTGGTTTCAGAAATGTTAAGCTCCTACACGGGCAACTCAATATACAACATAGTAATAAATGGATGCTGTGGGACACAGCCTCTGCCCACTTCTAGTTCCCCTCCTCACTGTCATGAATGGAATGAGGGTGATATGAGGGCTGCAGAGAATACAGGATTTAAAGGCGTAACTTACGTAACCCTCGTAACCTCACACACACCCATTGCTCAATTACTTCAATTGTACGTGTCAAATGCTTGTTTTTGACAAGCGCTCTCTTGCTTGTCTGACCTTAAATGAAAGAGTTACTCTACAATGTGGTCTGCACAATCCTATTTTATGCGTGATTTTGTTGTTTATGTATTGCTTTTACAAATACAACGGTATTACTTCGTTTAAGCATTTTTTTGGGTTGGCATAGTCTTCTGTTTGCGTGACCAAAGACAAGCATGATTTAATTCTTCACAGACAATACAATATAATCTTAAATTAGAGAAAACGTTGGCAAATCAGACAGGCAGTTTGGGGGTGATAGGACCCTCTCCCAGGTGTTAGTTCTAGCAGAACAGCAGCCAAGAGGATGTGGTTTCTCCCCTCCGCCCCAGCCTGGCTCAGGAAGAATGCTGAGTTATTGGGAAAAGCGGGAAAAGGAAAAGATACAGTGCGCTCAGACCAGGGTAACACTATTTTCTGTTTTACTAGCTAAATTAGGTACACATGGCCCAGGCCTCATACTTTTTACCTCAGCAATTTCTGCAAAGCCACTTTTGTGTGGTCCATTCCCTACTGTTCTGGCCAATCTGTATTCACATCATACTTTGTGTTTATGACGGAACTCTGTTGTTGTGTGTTTTGGCTGACTTGTAAATGTTCCAGAGTCTTAAATAATGTATAGAAAAAAACCATTAGCAAAGGTCAGTGAAGTCAAGAGTCTATTTTTACAGATGCAGATCATTAGTAATAAACAAGTTTCTCATGGTTGTCAGTTTGCAAAGGGAGCTTGTTAAATTCCCTAACTTTCAGTCATTGGCCTGGTTGATAGTGCTCCATAGAGCTTAAGAGTTTTAGCCTAACACAATTCAGAGAACGCAAAAACAAAAAGTATGGAATTGTGTTGCCCCCATTGGTGAAAGTGAAAATTGAGAGAAAGTATGTGAGTATGCAATAGCTACAGAGGGAATGGTGGCTGGTAGAGTGTAGACCAAAATACAAACACGGCACCATTCCAAAAGAGTTTATGGCCTTTGGAGAAACAGGAGCAGCTATATTTCTAATTTATATATTCTACCTTTAAAGCGGGCACTGGTGGAATAGAGAACTGGTCTCGGTCGGTTACCCCTGTTTAAATGCATAAATAATATAAATAAATTTATTTGCAACAAACAACTGCTTTGTTATGTTTTATTAGGAGGAAGTCATCATTTGTCCACATTGACAACACTTTCTTGCCGTCTGAGAAGTCTATGTTAAATAATTGACAAGATAAGCCAGCCTGTTGAAGGATGATCATATTGTGTTGTGAAACATCCAGTGGGGCACAATCAATGTAATGGCAGTGGTGAAGAAATAGCAAAGCAGATCGATTCTTTGATTTGTAGATAGCTGACAAAGCCACTCCTCATTTCTTAAACCACTTGCACATTTTGGTTAGTGACCTAATAAAATAAGATCAATTTGATTGTCATGAATCCTCACTAACAAGCTCTCCACACACACTAAAATCTTTTTCTTTTCTTTATTTTTTTTAAAAACGTTTCTAATGATATCTAACCTTAAACATTGTTGCTTGGGATTTTCCTATCTTTCACTAGTCAAACATTACAACAGGCCACTGAAGTATCCCTCACCGCAAACACATCTCAATGTCAGCTAAACATTTCTACACAGTTGAAACACATATATCTACATAGCCTTTACTGGTCCATTCAGCTTTCTCATCCAATAACTGAATGTCTTATACAACGTCATAGAGCTGTTTGCTTTGCTTTATATTGCTTTATTGTAATACCAACAATTCCATTCACACTGCACCGAATTGACGGGGCACAGTTCCAAATTTGTTTCCGAACGTTGTCTCACAAACGCAGAGTCACAGGCATTACTTTTGCCCTCCAGCCAGAGGATCAAATGCTATATGCACTTGGCATGAGAACAAAGAGTCCGCAGGGTTCGACACTATCCTTGCTGGCATTCTGCTCCGTTAGCGCCACTGCAGATGGCAGCTGAGGAGGGTTATTGGCAACATCTCCAGCAGAATTCAGGCCATGATGGTAAGGATGGCATATTTTTTCCCACAAGGTAGTTGTCCAAGGTTCCCTTGAATTTTGCCTACAAAGCTTATCTAAAGGATCCTCTGTGAACTTGCCATCAGTCTTTTCGAATGTTATCTGGTATGTCTAATTATTAATTGACAATGTTGTGGATGGAAAATATCTCACTTTGGTGTTTTGTAGCAAACCTGCCATGAGCCAAGGATGGAAGATGTCAGGTTTGGCTGAAAAGCAAAGGACCCCCACAGTTTATGAAGTGCGAACATATGCCATGGCTAAACAACAGGCACAGGCGTAACCTCAGGACCTCCAGGGACTTGTTGCAGTCGTAGCCCGACCCTCTGCCAGCCGCCTTGGCCCACATACCCCCATCATGGACCCCGAGGAGATTACGAGTGCGCCCACCACGCAATAAAACAGGTTGGCGCCAGAGCCGCGGCCTGCAGTTTCACGTTATCGCATCTGTCAGCAGGAAACGGAGCTGGAAGAGGAGCCGGGTTCTTGGGTGAGAGGGTCCATGTCTTGGTTGCTTTTCTTTCATGGAGCCCCCTCGTCAGCTGTCACTCTTAATGTGAGTATTAATCCCTGTGTCTATGCAGAGACGGACCCAAGCTGTGACTCTAAAAGATTTACCGACATGCTGGGGGATGAGAGTGAATGCTGTGATGCTGAAAAAAAGGTGTTGCTGATGGAACATAAAAACATAACTCATGACATATGAGATACGGGCACTCAGAGAAACCAACACAATGAAACACATCAAATAGGTGTGTTAATCATTGACATTTACCAGTAGCCTTGTGTGATAAACTCATCTTCAGTCAGTGATGTCTGATAAGGCCTTGTCTTGAGTTAGAGGAAGTAGCACAGGGTGTGTGTAAGTGTGTGTGTGGGGGGGTGGAATGACAGAGTAGGACTGATAGGCCACACCACTTTTCACCGTAGACCAGATGAGGGGTGCTCAGTAAGAGCAAGGCCCACAGCTTTACCTCAGCAATAGATTCCATCTGGCCCTGGGGGACTCCCCAGAATGCCGGGGCCAGCTGTTTGGGACTAGAGCGTGGGGAGCTGATGGGAGTTGGAATGGATTGAGTGTGTCTCTGGAGACCCCAAGATCAGTTTTATATTTATAGCTGGCTATATTTCTCTATCTCACACTTTTTCTTTCCATGTGAGGGTGGGGGGTCTTCCCAGTGTCCTGTACTCTTAGGAGGAAGTCATCATTTGTCCACATTGACAACACTTTCTTGCCGTCTGAGAAGTCTATGTTAAAGTTTTCCTGAAGTCTATCTGTATCATCATTTGCATTAAGAAAGGGACATATCAATAAAACAGCGAAGGAGATTCTCAAACTAGTCTTGGGCTAAATTGAAGCAAATCTTTCTCTGTTGAATTAATGCATGTGACGTCTAGCGTATTAGAGAGGCTGGCATTCTTGGCACTGCCATCCTCAACACAGCAGTGTTGTTCGACCAGGGCCCAGTTGTCCCCAAGAAGGGTGACGATAGCCCTGTGACATACTGGCTCGTCAGCACATGGTACTCCAACAGCTGCCTGCCAGCCATCATCAAGCGCTTAAGACAGGAGGCGAGGGGGTTACTATGAGACTATGAGAAACGCTGTGGCCCACTGATTGGGCTCACAACTGTTGAAGGGGCGTTCAAGGGACATTTCAATTTAGCTTACGTTTCAGTGTTGATCGGTTGAATGCAATCAGATATAATTCGATTTGTTCCTTTTGAATGGCAAAATATTGCAGATAAAAACATTTTCTGGAGCAAGTTGAAAAGCTTGATATATAATTTTACTCAATTGGAAAATATGATAGGGACTAGTGAAAGACATTTTAGCACACAAGATAACTTTAGTGTGATGCTTCTTCAAGCTTGTTTAAGACACCTCTGAACTGACAGTCTTTGCTTTGCTTATGCTTTGCCTCTGCTTTAGCAGAGCTAATACATGTTAAAAACATAGGGAAATATAAATTGTATATTTTTTACATCAGTAATCACATGTCACATAACAAAAAGAACAACTGCTAAATCCATGTGACAGCTCCTTCCAAAATGTGTCTATTTCATTGTATGTCTGGTGTGGCTCATTGCCATGTTGACAAAATTGTTGACCTTGGAGACAAACAGGGAAAGGATGTAGTTCAGGCATCACAAGCCATTAGCACCTTCTCTTTAGATAAAGACATGTAGCGAGATGTGTCAGGAGACTGCTAAACACAGCACCGGTGTTGTTAAGTGAAGGGCTAAACAGTCTGGAGGGATGAGGCCATAGCCTGGCATCAGGCCATCTCTCCACTAATCCCCACACATTGGCAGACACACAACTCCACTCACACCATCTATAACTCGGCTCGAGCGGTGTGTATTAGGAGCAGGGCGTTTGGGACACAGGTTTCTGTGTGTCCGTGTGAACATGGTTTGTTGGTGTGGGTGTGCAATTCTGTGAATTCTGTGTATCCTTAACAATGTAGACAATTCTAATATGTAACAAATGATGACCCCACCTGTAGTCTCTCCCTTGCTAAAAGCAGTTGTTCAGTAGTATTCCAGTGAGAATGTTTGGGTGCTTTTCTTGCGCGCGTGTGTGTGTGTGTGTGTGTGTGTGTGTATGAGTGTGTGTGTGTTCATGCTTTGTGAGTGTGCTTTGTCAAAAATAGGATTAAGGGGGCATGGTGTATATAGTGAGCCAATGTTTTACAAGGAAGGGATCAAGGTTGGCCTTGGTAGGCCAGATAAAGCCACAGGGCCCTGATTTGTCACAGACAAAGTTACACATGCACACGCACACCCCCACCAACAACATGTTACCTACTTAAAAGGAGAAATAAAGAGAGACACTGATACCAGACACAAAAATGACACCCCACGTGATACACACATACACATGCACTCCAACCTGACGGCAAGTCGCCAACACCTTCTTGCTCTGGTTGTCTCTCCTGTCCCACTAAAAGCTGTTGTTATCTCTACCAACATAGCTGCATTATCAGCCCGACTGAGATGCATTTCGACAATGGCTGCCACATGCCTCTCAGCAAGGAAACCTCTGCTGCAATAACATGTTGAAAGCAAATTGTTCCATAGTGATGTGCTGGTATGGCAGCAGGGATGCTCCAACAGCCTAGCTCCATTATGATGGTGTTCCCACAGGAACCTCTGGGGTGACGAGGCCTGACCTAAGGCATGCTGTGGCTACACGGTTCACTGATAAACAGATGAGGTGGGGTGTTTGGCATGGCAACACTTTCTACCAACACGGGGGATGGAGAGAGAAGAGGGGTTCTGGTGGTTGTCACACGAGATATGCTGATATAAGGAATGACATTACATCCTCAGACTACGGGGTCGTACCCTTTTCAATGTTTTTGCAGTATTGCACTGAAAAAGCTAGTCAAAGCATTAGCTCTACAGTTACAGAAAAACACATGTGCATGTCTCTGTGTGGAGACAATACCAGCTGGCCCAAGAGAATGCTACTAATGAAGTGAAGGTTGCTTTTTTGATGACCTTGACCTCTCAGTTCATAGCAGTAGGCAGGTGGCCAGTACACACACACACACACACACACACACACACACACACACACACACACACACACACACACACACACACACACACACACACACACACACACACACCCACACCCATTACCCGTCCTCCACC
>JAVQJS010122541.1:0-17242 GCA_036024795.1 Galaxias rostratus | reverse complement strand
AGATACTTGAACTCCTTCACTTGGGGTAAAGACTCATTCCCTACCTGGAGTAGACAGTCCATCGGTTTCCTGCTGAGAACCATGGCCTCAGATTTGGAGGTGCTGATCCTCATCCCAGCCGTTTCACACTCGGCTGCGAACCGATCCAATGAGACATTTTAAATATTCTTAATGAAGCAGTTCTGCTACCTGTTTAAACAGCCAAGGTGTGCCAGCCAAGTTGTGCCAGCCAGTCTGCTTTGCTTATTTTGATACTGCTTCGTGATGTTGGAATTTTACTCTTCAATCGACCTACAGCAGGGGTCTCCAACAGGTAGCTCGTGTCACCCCACAAAGAATATCAACCAATCACGTTCGCATTTGTGACTCCGTCACTTGTTGTAATGAGCACTAGAGTGAGTGGAGACAGTATAGCCAGTGGCTAATGTTATTTAACCGAATGTGAACGGAATTGTCATTGAAAATTTGGATTTATTTTACTGATAAAAGATGAGTGAAGCAGGTCACTCAAAGAAAAAACAGAAGGCCTATAATTTCCATCAAGAGTGGGAGAAGGACTATTTCTTCAAATGTTTTAAAAGACAGGTGCGTGTGCTTGATTTGCGGGACCAGCATTGCAGTCAGGAAGAAAAGTAACATGGAGCGGCACTTCACCACACTTCACAAGAAGTTTGCTGGAGATTTTCCATCTGTCAGCCGCCTGCGATTTGCTAAGTTGAGCGAGTTTAAAGCAGCATCGCAACGACAGCAATCGTTGTTTATAAAACCAGCAAAGAAAGCCGAAGCTGCAACTGAAGCATTGTTCAAAGTGGCCCATCATCTAGCAAATAATAAAAAACCTTTTACAGGTGGGAGTTTTGTTAAGGATGCAATGACTCTTGTTGCTGATTCTTTATTCTAGAATCACAATAATGGCCCTGAAATCCTGTCTGCTATATCAGATGTGCAGTTAGGTGCAAATACAATGGCAAGAAGAGTTTCTGCACTCTCAGAGGATGGAAAGGGGCAGTTGGACCAGGACATGGGCACCTGTAAATGGTTTTCAATTCAGTGCAATGAATCAGCGGACTCAAGCGACGCTGCTCAGTCGGCAGTTTTCATAAGAATGGTGTTTGAAGACTTCTCTGCTAAAGAGGAATTCCTCACTTTGCTACCTTTGAAGACAACAACCAGATGCGTGGATATTTATAATGTAGTAAAGAACCACTTCAGAGAAAAAAAATTACCTTTAGAAAAATTGGTGCTAATAACAACCGATGGCTGTCCAGCTATGACAGGGAGGCATAATGGCTTCATTGCAAACTGCAAAGCAGACCTGGATTTTCCTACGTTTTTGAACTGTCATTGTATCCTCCACCAACAGGCCATTTGTGCCAAGGTCATGGGGTTTGATCATGTCTGTTATAAAGATGATAAATTCTATTCCAGCAAAGGCCAAACAGCATCGAAGTTTCCAGTCATTTTTGTAAGAACTGTCATCGGAATATGGTGATCTTTTGCTGCATAAAGAAATCAGATGGCTCAGCAGAGGAAACATCCTTCATCGTTTTTTAGCAATTCTGACTGAAATCAAAGCATTCATGGAAGTAAGAGATGAGGATACAACACTGCTGTCTGACACTGAATGGCTACTGGACCTGGCATTTCTCACAGATGTGACAGATAAATGAAAGGACCTGAACTGTGAATTGCAAGGCAAGGGGAAGACAATCAGTGACAGTAGTTTAGTGCTGTCAAGATTTTCAAGTCAAAGCTCAACCTGTTTCTCCAACAAGTTAAAAAAAGGAAAATGCAACACTCTGTGCACTAATGCTGGAAGAAATTGTTGCTCCACCTGTGGCCATGGACATTCAGAAATACATAGAGCTCTTGACAAGGCAGGGTCAGGAGTTTAACAGATTCACAGACTTTGTGAGCCTGGAGCCCTGTATCACATTTTTTTTTCAAATCCCTTCATGGATGTGGACCTATCTAAGATTACTGGACAGATGGATGAGGTGTTCACTCTGTACAGTTGATCTGGAGATGGAAATTCTCAGTCTGCAAAATGATATCCGGTTTAAGTCACACAAGTCTGCTGAGGATTTCTGGAAGCTTGTGGATGCAAAGATGTTCCCCAACATCTGCACAGGAGCCATGAAATGTGCTACCCTGTTTGGCTCAACATATCTTTGAATCTGCATTTTCTGAGATTAACTTTATCAAGTCAAAATTCCGAACTCGTCTCACAAATGCCCACCTAGATGACTGTTCCAGAGTAAACCTCTCAGGATACACAAAAGATTACAAGGCCCTGGTCGACAGCATGCAGTGTCAAACATCTCATTAAAGGTAATCATATAAAAATGTGCTAAATATGTACCCGGCAAAAAATAATAAGGGGAAGTAAAGTAGCTCGCAACTTGTTTTATTGTTTGAAAGTTGCTCATCTTCAAAAAGGTTGGAGACCCCTGAGCTACAGTAACAAATAAAAAAGTTAGCTTGCTGTAAGCAATAATTTATGGTGTCTAAGGGTAAAATATTTAATTGCACACACGTCAGCTAGTTAAAGTTCACTTAAATGAATTAATATTCAATAGATGATGTTGTATGAATAGTTTTGTATGGCTGGCTTTATTATCATATCTACTTAAATGTTGATAAACTATGAATTAGACAACTAAAAGGGAATGTCTACAACGTACATCATTTTCACCTTATTTATTCAAGTATTTATTCATGTCAATTTAATACTGCGGAGAAACCTCTACAGCTTAAGTTGGAGACACTCATGCTCACTATGGTAATCTTGACTCTTGTATAGGGTACATAACTTTCATCTTATCTTATGGTAAATGTTAGTTGGCTAACTAATTCATGCATTGAAAGTTAACAGGCCTTTTTGTTTTTTGACAGGACCTTTCTCATTGATATGCCCAGCTTGCAAATATTAACAACATAGCATTAGCTAAAGAAATACTTTCTCATCAATGTAGAACTTTCACTTGAATTAGGCAGGATGAATGTGTTTAATTTTTTTTTTAAACACGTAATTAGACAGTCAATTTGTAAGATTTTTTGTTATTTGGTAAACGTTTAGTTATAAAAACAAATTTTGATTAATAATGATTTTATTTAGATTGAAGCGCTTTATCATGACACTCAAAGCGCCTTTACACACAATAGATCACCAATTAATTTCATACACTGAACAATTGACCAACAGCTATCAGACACTACACCCAGTCTGAGTGGTACCACGGCAGCCAATTTGCGCCAGACTTGCTCACTCAACATATCACATTTTTCTCAAACACATAGAACAGACAGACTAGCTGTCAGTGACTGGTCAGGGCACTGGCAGAAGGATAGGGCATGTTTTTTGGACAGTGGGAGGAAACCGGAGTACCCGGAGGAAACCCACGCAGCCACGGGCAGAAAATGCAAACCCCACACAGAAAGGTATTTTGGGTCAAGGTGGGGATCAAACCCAGGACCTTCTCGCTGTGAGGCAACAGTGCCCAATGATCTTTTTATCTAAAAGTGATAGTTTTTAGTGTTGAAAAAAGTTTACATTTTTACACATTCTCTTATGTGTTGCCAGCCAAAGTAGTCAAAAAGCATAAATGCTATGTGGCCGACTTTAACCTCGCTGTAAAGCTTTACATTAGCAAAGCAATGCATTTTTTTTTAGCTCTAAAACTCTACAACTGTTGAGTGTTAGCAATCTCACATGGAAATCTTGTCGTCTTTATTCTAAACGATAAATAACAAAAGCATTAGTTAAGACACATATATCCAAATAATAGCAATATAGTTTGAATTTCTTTATTAAAATTGCCCATTAACTTGTATATATTCACAATCGCACAGCTAAGTTTTCCTTCGTATAAATACAATGAGTATAATTGCTGCTGGCAGACTATTTATCTACTTCCAAATGTTACTGATTGGATCAAATGATGTTGTGCCATGGTCCAATCCTAAATCAATGGCATCAGGCAATCCCAGAGGAATTTTGAAAATAATTTGCACAGCAAAACTAGTTGCTTCATCTTTGAATAATATTTACGTTTGTTTGAATGGTTAAAGACGACACAAGTAAACAAAATTCAGTTTTTAAATAAAGGTTTTTATAAAGGGAGGAAAAAAATCCAAACATACATTTCCCTTTGGGAAAAAGTGATTGTCCTTCCCTGTTTAAAACATAACTTAACTCAGGTGTTATAAGCCACTGTTAAGTTTCTCTGGCCACACCCAGGTCTGATTACTGCCACACCTTTTCTCAATCAAGAAGACACATAATTAGGACCTTCATGACAAAGTGAAGTAGACCGAAAGATCCTCAAAAGCTAGACATTATACAGAGATCCAAAATTATTCAGGAACTAATGAGAAAGGAAGTCATTTAGATCTATCCGTCTGGAAAAAGTTATAAGGCAATTTCAAAAGCTTTGGGAATCCAGCAAACTACAGTGAGAGCCATAATCCTCAAATGGCATAAACATGGAATAGTGGTGAACCTTTTCAGGAGTGGTCAGTCGACCAAATAACTAACGACTGTTAGTGTTACTATGAAACGATTTACATAGATGGATTGTGAAACAGACTATTGCTACAGTTTATATCTTTTTTCTAATATAAATTAAGTGTGCAAAATGTAGAACTTGTAGTTGGAAAACAGCAAAACCGTCAGAAGGACATTTTTATGTTGCAATCCCTGAGCTCTAAAATTCTAAGACCATTAAAACTGCATGTGAAGCGATGTCTGTTAGCACTCAAATTTGCATGCCAATTGTACTTGATAGTTTTTCCAGACAATAAGGCAATTTGGTTTCTAATTGTGTTATTAAAATGGTTAAATCTGTGGTTAACCTATGTCCATATATAGATTTTTGTTGTTATGCATCAAGTCACAGCCTTTCTCTTAATGCTCCCTCCCAACAAGCCCATTCTGCTTGGATTGGTCAGCTGATCAGAAAAATGCGATCAAACAAAACAAATTTTCCATTGCATTCACTAAAACAGCATTTTCTCGACTTGGTGAATCCACCCGCTCCTGATTAAGTTAGATATGCCAACATAATTAGAATGTGTGACTTAGATGAGTTACAGAAGAAAACGCTAGATTACAAACAAGGTGTTTGAGGCAGTCCAGGAGCAGTGTTTTCTGTGAGAGAGTTGCTCCCTTTGGCATGGACTATGGACTTAGTAACTTTTCAGACCTTTTATATGCATTTAAGGCTGTATAACTTACAAACTGAAAAGGAAAAGGGGTTGCCTTTAACATTTTGTAGCCGGGATCAGTAACATCACTCTGCATTGAGTGTTTTGTTTGGTGTCGAGACTCGGTGTTGGCAACTACTAGCTACCTAGTTTTACTTCCTTCGTAAGTTAACGTTTTTGTTTCACTTTTTTCATACCCTAAATAGGAAATGCCATTATTTCCTAAGCATCCAACTTTTTAGTGTGCTGTTTTTATTAGTTGAGGACAAAAGTTTACTTGCCTCATTAAAACTTGACACTGGTGGCATTCACATGGTCACGGATGAGTCTTTCTTGTGAAGTTGAGGTGAATTGCTGTGTCAGGCACATGCATTGTCTTAAGGAGGATAGTGGGTGAGAAGTGGATACTGAGAATGCTCTGTCTTCTGAGAGCATCCTCACAGGTTGCATTACTGCCTGGTATGGCAGCTGCTCCGCTGCTGGGTGTGTGCTTCGGGTCGTTGTCGTGTTGGAAGACCCAGCCACGACCCATCTTCAATGCTCTGACTGAGGGAAGGAGGTTGTTCCCCAAAATCTCACATTACACGGCCCCAGTCATCCTCTCTTTAATGCAGTGCACTCGTCCTGTCCCATGTGCAGAAAAACACCCCCAAAGCATGATGCTACCACCCCCATGCTTCACAGTAGGGATGGTGTTCTTCAGATTGTACTCTTCATTCTTCTTCCTCCAAACACGCTTAGTGGAATTATGACCAAAAAGTTCTATTTTGGTCTCATCTGACCACAAAACTTTCTCCCATGACTCCTCTGTATCATCCAAATGGTCATATGCAAACTAAAGACGGGCCTTGACATGTGCTGGTTTAAGCAGGGGAACCTTTCGTGCCATGCATGATTTCAAATCATGACGTCTTAGTGTATTACCTACAGTAACCTTGGAAACGGTTGTCCCAGCTCTTTTCAGGTCATTGACCAACTCCTGTCGTGTAGTTCCGGGCTGATTCCTCACCTTTCTTAGAATCATTGAGACCCCACGAGGTGATATCTTGCATGGGGCTCCACTCCGATTGAGATTGACCGTCATGTTTAGCTTCTTCCATTTTCTAATGATAGCTCCAACAGTGGACCTTTTTTCACCAAGCTGCTTGGCAATTGCTCCGTAGCCCTTTCCAGCCTTGTGGAGGTGTACAATTTTGTCTCTGGTGTCTTTGGACAGCTCTTTGGTCTTCGCCATGTTACAAGTTAAAGTCTTACTGATTGAATGGGGTGGACAGGTGTCTTTATGCAGCTAAAGACTTCAAACAGGTGCATCTGATTCAGGATGATACATGGAGTGCAGGTGGACTTCTAATGACAGACTAACAGGTCTTTCAGGGTCAGAATTCTAGATGATACACAGGTGTTAAAATACTTATTTGCAGCTATATCACACAAATAAATTGTTAAAAAATCATGCATTGTGATTTCTGGATTTTCCTTTTTAGTTTATCTCTCTCACAGTGGACATGCACCTTACAATGAAAATTTCAGACCCCTCCATGATTTCTAAGTGGGAGAAATAGCAAAATAGCAGGGTGTTCAAATACTTATTTTCTTCACTGTATATATATTAATGTTAGATGACAATAATAGGACAAGTAAGTTTCTTATGGGTGCTGACTTTTTCATGACAGAGCCTAGGCCGTAGATGCTAGCAGAGGAGTAGTAGCCACACACTGTCTTTACACTGATGTTCTCCTTCATGGTCTCACCACACTGCTGGATCAAACCATCCTATGCAAGCACGCAGGCACGTGCACACACACACACACACACACACAGACACGCACGCACGCACCCACACGCACATGCACACACACAGCTTACTAAAAACATTCTACTCCTTTATTACACAAATCAATGAGACAGAGCGCATGATGTCTGTTTTACTGACCAGCTGGAGCATACAGGCAGCAGCAAGGATACTGACGACTCTGCTGGGTTTAATGAGCACATCGTCGCGGTACAGAGACCCAAATACCACCTGTAAAGCTATGCACACACACAGAGTTAAAAATAACAAACGGAAAACTTTGCTTTTTTTTTTCTTTTAAGGAAGAAGAAGACGAAAATTATGTTTTTCAGAGACTACTTTATAATGCCCAAGTTAGAACATCAAAATGATCACCTTCTGTGTCAATATTCTGGTCTGGGATCTCCAACTCTATGACCATCATGTTGGACTCCTTCCAAGATCCACTGAACATACTCGAAAAATACCCAGACTACATAAGAGAAAAGAGAGGAGAGGGGAAGGGAGAAAGAAAACCCTGTCGTATCCTTATGTGTATGGCTGGACAATTTTGTACATATTTTGTCAAATTGTACTTTGATAAAGTAATTAGCCAAAGAAAAACTACATTTTAAGAATAAATTCTCTGAAGATATACATTGGATAAAAAGATTTGATAAATGGTGAGTCTGATCTTTGATTATTATGAGGAATGATAAATATAGGGCTGCTGATTAAACTTGAATTTGTAAGCATACACTCAAAGATTCTGATCATTATCTGAAATATACATTTTAAATTCTGTATTCCTGCTACATTATGTGGTCTGCTTGCGTTGAGCGAACATTGTGTCTGTGTTGATGAATTTGTTTGATTTACTTGGCACAGATAAACTTTGTGAAGATTCCACCGCTGTCCCAGGGCACAGATGCAGATGTCACTATTCTCTCCATTTAGGAACAAGGTTTGATAGATGTACTTTGAAGTACTTTTTAATTTCTTTCTGTTAAATGTCCAAAATAAAACACCAGCAACAAATTATTATGTAGAGATAGTATAGACTTTCCAAATAGATCTAGATATGTAAACAACCACAACCAGAAACCTTTAGACTTAGTGTACCATTGGTAACCATTTTGACACTCTTCTAACCTGCGAGGTGTGTCCAGCAAAGTATCGTCTTCCTCAGTTTCACTGTCACAATCACAGGACAAACTCCGTTTTCTTTTCTTGCACTCACACCCAAGCTTGCAGCTGGAGGTTGCCTCATCCACAACTTCCTCTGCTCCTTGAGTGGAGGCATGAAACCTGCTGCTTAGGGTTCCCATCTCTTGGCCTGCAAACATACGACACAGAGCACAGGGTATGTTGAAAACCATTTTAACAATTAATGTCAGCGATTCTAAACCAGCAAACATGTTGACAAGGTTCAGCCACATGCGGAAGACATTTCATGAGTATGTCTTATACTCCAACTAAAATATTGACATTTTTAGCAAGCTGTTCATTTGACAGCAACTTACTTGACACTGATGCAGAAAAGCTGGGTTGCTACCCAAAGCTGGGTTGTTACACAGTTGGTTTAGATAGTCGTGATAGATGCGATTCAGATGCAAAAACAGGTTATTGGCAGGTCGTTTGACAGTGGCAACAGGTAAATGGTATTGGTTAGCTAGCTAACGTAATAAATTACGTAAATTGACGTAATAACGCCGCTATCAAAATTGTTAGCTTAGTATGATTGTTTTTACCCCAACCATGACTGGAACTAGTAGTGGTAGTTGAACCTCGGCGTGTTAGAGTCTCAACTAGTAGAAACGTGACTAGCTGTATTAAATCTAATGTATAACGTTTGTGTTATGTATGCCATCTGTTCTTTCTAAATGCCATTTTCACAAGCACCTCAAATGGCAATAATAAAAATCCCTCAAACAGTGTTCAAATGAACAATAAACACCCACCAATAATATCGAATATGATATGCGGTTATCGTTATGTTGGATACGTTATTTTTCTTCTACTGGAATCTACCGCATGATGTTATGATCTTGTACGCAAGCAGGCGCTTTACTGCCACCTACTGCTTTGCTTCTGTGCTTGTCAGACACATGCTCATGTTGGTTGGTTGGCAAAGTGCAACGTGCATACATTGCATTGCGATTTAGAAAATATTTAATAGATGTCTCAGTATCTTCACTGTATACAAACACATTCATTTATAGATTTGCCCTTTCTTCTTTTATTAGAGATTGTATTTGCTTGCAGCTGACCACTGGGGGCAGCTAGCATTTTTTTGTACCTCGAGTCTAGACACCATGGTTTATAAAAAATCAACCAACCAGTGAGCGCAGAAGTATCCAGTTTCCGCAGCTCACGTCCCAATCTGTGGGGTGACACGTATCTAGGGTTTTATGTGACAGGGGGGACCTGTCCAAAACAGGGATAGAAACAAAGTAGAGATTTTGTCCACGTTTTCAGTCTTAAACTACTCCTTGAGCTATTTAAGTTAACAACTGGGAAGCATGGATGCTGGGGCTTGCGACGCTACTGCAGGTAGGCTAAACAAATAGCGTTGTTGCTGTTGTTTTGTAATGGTATCTTACCCTATCCCAATGAGGGTGAGGTATTAAACTAGTAAATTAACAAATTATGTCCCTTGGCTTAATATATTACTTGAAAATAATGACTTTGACATAACGAGACCCTCAGGTTTCTACAACTAGGATTATGTTCATAAGATTGCATGTTTTCTTCTTTAGGCCCCCCTTTCATTGAACAGGATCCGGGGAGGAATGACAAACCTGAGAGCAGTGATGAGGGTGAAGAAGTAACACAGAACAAAGCTGCCCCAACATCTAAATACACAGTTGAGAGCAGGATGAAACGGCTTTTTGGGTTTGAGACGGAGGATCTTACCTCTTGGAATCGCCTAGTGTGCCTGTTAAACCGTCCCACTGACCCTGCATCACTGGGCATTTTTCGCTTTTTGTTTGGTAAGCTCCCTGTATTTAAAAGTATGGACGATATGCTCCAGAAACTAACCAAACTTTTAGTTAATTACAATGAATATGTTCTCATGCTACACCTTGTGTTGCCTCCCATATTCTCCCCCTAAGGCATGCTAATGGCTATTGACATAACTCAAGAGCGGGGCTTGAGCCACCTGGACTATAAGTACCTGGATGGGGCCCCTGTGTGCCGCTTTCCACTCTTCAACTTTCTGGAGCCACTCCCACTTGATTGGATGTACCTGGTGTATGTGGTAATGTTTTTGGGTATGTGAAGGGCTGGATGAAGTTGTCTCCTCTTTCTTTTTTATAATTGTGTTTTTCGTTGTTTGTTTTAATCGGAAAGTGTGAAAGACAGGCCACACTTGAACTAAAATGAGCTTGGATTCATACAAGCACTATTCGTTGTATACCAAGAGAGATGATAGACTTGTTATTGTATGTACTCATAATGGCAGACCTTTAAAAGGGCCGTCTTTTAATGTAATTTTAGGGGCTTTGGGCATTATGCTTGGCTGTTTCTACCGTTTCTCTTGTCTCATGTTCATATCCACCTACTGGTACATCTTCTTCCTGGATAAGACGGCATGGAACAATCACTCTTATCTCTACGGCCTCATTGGCTTCCAACTCACACTGATGGATGCCAACAGATATTGGTGAATTTTTAATAAACCTTTTTGCTCATTTTTGTATGTGTGGATGAATTGGCGTAGTGGGTTATAATATATTTATTGCTTAACGTGCAGGTCAGTAGATGGATTACGAGTCTCTAGAAAAAGAAATGCCCATGTACCACTTTGGAATTACACAGTCATCAGAACTCAGGTCAGTACACACATTTGCCCAGTTGGTTCTTTTTAATCAGTGTTATAATTGTACTAATTCTGTAAATAATATTTGTCTCCTGCAGATTTTCATTGTATACTTTATCGCCGGAATCAAGAAATTAGACACAGACTGGGTAGAGGGCTACTCAATGTCATATTTGGCCCACCATTGGCTTTTTGACCCCTTCAAGTGAGTTTGACATTAAAAACAAATAGAATAGAATTGCCTCTGTTTATTAAAGCAGATTTTTGATTTGATCCAGCCTTAACAGTCTCTTCTTAGCACTGTAGTGAAAATAAGGCTAATGTCCATTCCATACGAAATCTTTACACACTTTAAGAATCTTCCTAAAAACTGCACATTTGCAGATTGATTCTCCTGGTGGAGACAGTGAATTTGCTGATTATCCATGGAGGTGGACTTGCTCTTGACCTGACGGCTGGATATCTGCTGTTCTTTGACGCCACACGCCCCATTGCATTTTTCTTTGTCAGCTACTTCCACTGTATGAACTCTCAACTGTTCAGCATTGGTGAGAATATTTATGTAACTAAAAATGCATGGTTTATTGTCTTTACTGCATTTTATTTGTTTTGCTGCAGATTTACTGCTTTTTTAATACCTTGCACCTTGTAGCAATGAATCTGCTTGTCCCATAAGCATTAATCATTGTGTTAAAGCTTTCCTGTGCAACTATTTGGCTAGTTTATGCAATCAATTCTAGATAATTATGTCACTTTGTTTGTCTTTCTCAGCTCTCGTCTTTGGACTGGTATTTTATGAAAAGTCCATGTAACTGGCTGTTTCAGTTAATTTCTAACCTTTTTATTGATCCAAATTGCAACAGGAATGTTCTCCTACACCATGCTGGCCACTAGTCCTATATTCTGCTACGCTGACTGGCCAAGGAGATTCTTCGCTCACTTTCCTGGACTCCTCAGAGTTGTGTTGCCAAATACTTCCTGTAACCTGCAGCCCAGTTCTTCCTGTATTTACCCAGAGACTCAGAGTACCGGGTTGCAAGAGCACCCATCTGTTCCCAAAACCTCCAAATTGAGGTTTAAACACAAACTGGGGGCCATTTTCACCCTTTTGTACGTGGCTGAACAGTTCTTCCTCCCTTACTCTCACTTTATCACACAGGTACTGTCAGTGTAGAGCTTCTTTATTATTGGGTTTTCAATGTCCCTTCATCTGAATGGTTAGTTGCTGTCAATCATGCTTTTACACTGAGTTACTAGCCGAATGTTTGCTTAATCGTTGTCAATACAGCTGTCATGTGCTGTCATGTTTTGTGGAGCAAACACTAGCTTAGCGTGGCCTTGTCAGCTGAAAGAAGGGGGTTCCCGTGAGGTATTTGGGGAGGGACTGTACAAGTGACAAGAAAATGTGACTTAATCTGATTAAGGCACATTCTCTCTATTTGTCCATGTCAAAAAAAGTCCCAGTTACACTAATAGACAGGATTAAAAATTACAAGTTATTGATAAATAGCTGCTTAATAATTACATATTTTAGGTAGGATTTATAGTTCTTATAGAATCTCCAAAGTAAAAGAATTTTTCAAAGTAGTAAATAAATTATTTTGATTTCATACCAGGGTTATAACAACTGGACTAATGGCTTGTATGGATATTCCTGGGACATGATGGTTCACTCCCGCTCCCACCAGCATGTCAAAATTACCTACAAAGATGGCAAAACAGGATCTGTTGGATATCTTAATCCAGGGGTGAGTACAGTGGCAATGCCTGTATTGAGTAGGTCAAGAACCTGACCTTTTTAAGTTTTGAGGCTTTTTTGGTTCATCATTTTCATGTGTTTGAGTAGGTATTCACTCAGAGTAGACGTTGGAAAGACCATGGAGACATGTTGAAGCAATACGCCAGCTGCTTACACCACCATCTTCCTCACTATAACATCACTGAACCTGAGATCTACTTTGACATCTGGGTGTCTATCAACGAACGCTTTCAGCAAAGGTTTGTGGCAACTTAAGGACGGTTGACAAGAGGATCGAAGATAAAGTACAGCATGGTTTTTATATTCAACCCATTCTCCTTGCTAGAATCTTTGATCCCCGTGTGGACATAGTGAAGGCTGACTGGTCACCGGTTCGCCCTAACCCATGGCTCATGCCCTTACTGGTTGACCTGTCTCCTTGGAGGACCAAGTTCCAGGAGATTGAAAGCACGTTGGATAATCAGACAGAGATTGTCTTCATTGCTGACTTCCCAGGTTTCAAATGGCTACTAATCTATTTTTCCTTTATTGAGAATATAGTTTGTTCACTTATGTTGTAAGCAATTATTATAATATGCAACAAAATCTATCATGTTTAGTAAGCTATTATATCTATTGTGTTTAGTGTTTATGATACCAGCTATTTCATTGCCTGATGAATTTATTGCCTGATGAATACATTCTAAGTGATTTCCTCTAGGTCTCCACCTTGAGAACTTTGTGAGTGAAGACTTAGGGAATACCAGTGTTCAGGTGCTGCAAGGCCAGCTGATGGTAGAGATCATCAATGAGAAGAAAAATTACACACTGGAACCTGGGGAACAAATGAGGGTAAAACCTTCTCAAAGGTTCCATGTTAAAACACATTGACAAAGAGCGAGCCTGTTGAAAAAGGCCAAGATGCAGTATCCATGTGTTTGTCCATGTCTGAATAATTTATTCAGTTAAGATAACCTAATAATTCGGTAATGATCTTTTTGCCTTAATTAATCAGCATAAGTGATTGTTTTGTGCAGTGTTGGGAAAAAGGCCCATAGTGTTCTGCCCTGTGTGTACGCAGCTACCTGCAGGAGCCTATCATAAGGTGTACACAGTGTCAGATAAGCCCTCCTGCTACATGTACGTCTATGTCAACACCACAGAGGCAGCACTCCAGGAGAACTTCACCAGGCTGTTTGATCTACAGGAGCGGGTCCGAAATGGAACAGGTTAGTGCCCTCATGAACAGGAAGGAACGTGCACCACCGCCTGTTTTACATTTAAAAGTACAACCTGTACAGTGGCAAATTGGACAGAATTTGTTATGGGAAAAGTGATTTACCTTATAAAGCACAGAAATAATTATAATATGAAATAACAGGGAACCTGTTTAGGAATCTGTTATAGAAGCATTGTTTTTGTGAGACCTTCAAAACGAGGAAAAGTTTAAGAATGGCAGTGTTCCGTTGGTGCTTAGCAACCAACCTCTCCCATATAAGGTTATCAAAAAAACCAGATAAAGTGTCAGTTAGGGAATATAAGGTAATGCAAGTTTCAAAACCTGTCTACGTTCTTTCACCCCATAGAAACAGAGCCTCTGCCTCCAGAGCTACAACCCCTCATTACCTCAGACGAGGGGTCAGAGGTCAATGTTACAGACCCAGTGGTGCGGTTGTTCCTGCGAAGACAGCGACGCATGAAGGAGGTGAAGAAGCGTAGAGAGGCAAACGTGTTAGAGCGGCTGAGCCGGTTTACTGTGAAAAAGTACTACATGTTGCGAAGAGGGTGAGTGGCTCAAAGTTGCTGATCGGTGTTCATCATGCTGTCTGACATTTATTCTGTCTGAACTTTAATGGTCCAATGGTTCCTCAACACGCCCTAACATGTAAAGAATGAATTCCAATACCCGATGGTTATTCAAAATGTAATATTGTCTGTGACCCAGGTTCCTAATGACCGCCATCGCTCTGCGTAACCTGGCTGTGGGTCTTCCCTCTTTGGAGCAGCTGACCAGGGAAGTGGCATTCGCCAACATGAAAGAATCTCAGGCAGAAGCCAACCACAATGAACAGCTAAAGGATGAAGTTGGCCATGGTGAGCTCTAGAAGGGTCAGGGCCCTCGGACCATTTTAAATTACGGTGTTCAAGCTCCTGTTTGAACAAAATATAAACGCAATACAAAACCCCCCGTTACTTCACTGGTTCAGACTACTACTAAGTTAACACATTTCAATTACAATGCTCAAGGACCTGATGCAATTTTGAACAATGTTTTTGAAGAATTCTGATGACATTTCAAAAACAATGGTTTTTCAAGAATGTTTAGACTTATTGTTACTGCTTATTTTTGTTGAGTTATACTGTAATAGGATTCAAATATCACATTGCATGTAGTCCAATAATTACACTATAGTGTTAGTTGGAAAACAAATGTTTTGCAGCGGTTAAATTTTTTTATTTCATAATTCAGAGTTTTATGTTCAAGACAGTTGTGTATATGATTCATAGAAATAAGCATGGTTGTGAGGGCATAATGGGAGAAAATGGTAGACTAACAAAAACCTCATAACCTTTTTGTTGTACTTTTCTAATAAAAACCATGAAATCCATTTTTATTTTAAATCTTTGTAATTAATATGTTTAGCTTGTTAGGACATCAATAAATTGTGTATGCAAATTAGTGTGTTTTACTTTGTAAGCAATTGTAGAAATATTGAGATGTATTTCTGTGTGTCAATATCAACTTCAGTACCTTACAGCTTAGTTTTCCCTCCTTAAAGTGCTATGGTAAAACTCCACAGTGTTGTTCATAGTCGGTTGTTATGGAATATAATACAAGACAAAGTAAATAAAAACACGTCTAGACTGTTTTAGGTAAATAGCTACTGCAACTCATCTCTGTCACTGGAGGTTAATATTGAGATGTTTTGACTTCACTGTATATTGTAAGCATCTCAAAAAAGTAAAATGTTAGTGCCAAGGTGTTTGAAAGGGATTTCCTCCTTGTCAAAAGGCAAACGTAAAGTCACGACTCATATATACATGATCATTTCAGGACAGATTTGGCTCATAATCATCCATTACAATATGACATATGTCAAATGTTATAGGCAGCATTAGCATGTCAGTATAACAAGTAAAGTAGTTGAGATTACCTACTCTGTGTGGACCAAAACCAAAAAAAAATTTTGATTTCATTTTTTGATTTCAGCTTTGTGACATTTTAGAAGAACAGCTGCCCCTCAACAATAGTTTAGACCAATTCATAATCGGGCTTTGATGGTTGGGTCTAACTGAACCTACAATATGCTTACATCTTACAGACCAAATAGTGTTAACTAAATACTGAATTATGTGCATTTGCTAATTTCTAATACAACTATATTTTAATGCTGAGGAATAAACTATAGATAAACAATCCATCACAACAGTATCAACAACAAAAAATGAATCCCTTTATGACAACATCGTTGAAAGTCCTAAATGTCGACATGTCAGCTCTACCTTGGCTGAAGATCTGGGTAAAACACTCCATGAATCACACCTTCTGTGACAACATTTGCAAACGTATCTACAGAAAGAGAGGAGCAAAATTGTGTGTTGTCTATTACAGCGCACTGGTAAAACAGGTTCCTTCAATATTTTCAAATAGGTAACTTTATAGCATAACAGAAAGTGACAATATGGAAAGCAGCACTGCCTACAATACATAAAAGAAAGTACGGACAGCATTGATTCAAAGAAAAGATATGCAGCATGGCCTTACCCTGGGCAGATGGGAAAACGTACGGGTCTCTAAGAAACAGCATGGTAGGTTGGTGGGTAAGCCTACTGAAAAAAAAGAAAGGAAAAAAAAGGACAGTTGGCAAAGACTAAACACAATGATTGTTAACACGTCACTTGATCTCATCTCCTAAAAAAACAAAAAAAAACAAACCTGGATTCTTCTGATTCTGTTTCAAAAGACCTTGAGAAAAAATATGTAATTTAGAAATATATTTTCAGTACTTGAAAGAACATCTGCTCTATTCTTTTATGAAGATATGTACAAAAAACAACAACAAGAAAACAAGAAACAAAAACAGTTTAATTATAGAGCAGACATTTCAATTCTTACCCACAACTTTCTGTTTTTGGCAGTGAAGGAAAATGGCGTATGTTCAGGAAATCCAGGAATATCTTTGGAAGAACCTCATTCTCCATAATTATAGTCTTTAAGGAATGGATAAAACCAAAGTATGGATGAAATGTCAGTTTGTTGGGGCAAGCAAAAGTACAAAAGCCCTAAAGTTTTATTTATTTGAAAAGTCCACCTTTTATCAATCATAAGGAAAAGTAATGAATTATTGCAGCTAAATGTTCGTATAAAGTAAGGTCAATCTAAGCACATAAAATGTTATATCAACGTAATGGCCATGATCAAATACTCTAACAGATATGACAAAATCCCAAAACTATCACCAAATGCAGAATGAGGTTCAACAGACGCATGAATGCCAAAGTCGATTACAAAAAATGTGGTATATTCTGTTATGTGTTTCCCTCGATATATTCAATCTGATATAGTAAGATGATATAAAGTGATTGTATTTACTTTTGAATATCAAGTACATGCAGCCAAATGTCAAAGTACTTAGTAGTTATTCATATTTCAAACCAACCTTAAAACCTATCTTTTCACCCTAGCATACCCTAGTTAACTCTG